>VXAA01005914.1:308594-390528 GCA_013399115.1 Anseranas semipalmata | reverse complement strand
GGGGAAATGGGCGGCTCAGGGCGGTGATCCGACTGGGGAGGCCTGGCGCCGGCTCCCGCCTTGGGCCTGAGCTGGTCGGAGACTCTGGGGGATGTCAGCTTGTGGTGTGGGGCCCAGTGTGGGGTGAGGTGGGCTGTGAGGGGTCTTCCCATAGCTGGGCCCCCGTGGGGAAGCGGCTTTGGCTGAGTGCATGGAGAGGGGGGAAAATAAAAACAAGCTGTGAGGGGTGTTTGAGCCTTTACTTCCAGTCTGCATAATAAAAGATTTCGTAAATAACTGAGTTACTTTACTGGTGGCCCCTGGTGTTTGTCATTGCTGGTTGCTGCTGCATCCTACGAAATGCGAAATGATTGCTGTCATTTTGATTCAGAGCAACCACATACAGAAGTTTGGGTTGCCCTAAAAGTTTTCAGCAGCATTACTTCACATGTGTTTACATTGTGGCAACACAAAGTGATTTTTCACAAAGGCTAAAATTAGCCCACTTTTTTAAAAAAAGAGGTGGGGTTGGGTTTTTTGTTTGTTTGTTTGTTTTTAAGTGCTGAGCATGTGTTAGTTAAAGGTAACATACTGCTGTGGTTTTTGTCACTACTACTTTTTCTCACTTTTTTTTTTTTCTGGTCACCACTTTAAACTGTAGAGGTGAACTTAAGATGCTCAAATCGCTGTCAAAGTGCTTCCAGTCTTGTGGATGTTATTAAAAGTATTTCTCTAATTGGGGTGGAGAATAGAAATTTAATTTGTCTGTGTGGAATGCTATGTTTATATGACTTGGCGCTCTAGTCAGACTCAGGATCCTCCAGAAGATTTTGATGTCCAGCATCTGCTTTGTACTTTTGTAAAACCTTTTAAATGTTTACACAGGCATGGCCACATCTGTGCCTGTGTTTGAAGTTCCCTGATTAGCCATGAGTACTGTGTAACTCTACAGAGAGAAATGAGACAACTAACAATAACATTGTTGAGAACAGGGTGGCTCAGCATTACTAATGTGCTCATGAATCTCCAAATAAAAATAGTAGTTTACATTTTAAAAAGAGAGATTTCTGTCCTTTAATAGTTTATTTTAAAATTAAGTACAAGCTTTCCGTGGTCCTGGGATATACTGCCTTATAAGCTGTTGATTGCAGATTAAGTCATTTTATTTCACTGAATTATTAATACACATGCATGTGCAAGTGACTACTGAATGTTATGAAACACTCATGGCATTATGAATTGTGTATGAGGAATATACCAAATGCAAAGAATATGGAGCCAAACATCGTAATGATTGTGTCAATGACAAGTTATTTTAAAAGATGATTTCCTCATAAGGTTTTCCTTCCTTAAATAAGTGTCTCCTAAATGGCCTCTGGTGTTTGCATACATGTTTTGAAGCTGTGGTAAACATTAATCAGCAATATGGGGACGATATAGCAATCTCATAAACAATGAATGTTGGTAAATAATCATATTTATGCTTGGATAACAGGACTATATACGTCTGCTTGCCTGATGTGCTTAGGAAGTTAACGCTTTTTTATGATGATACAGTTGTCATATGCTTCACAGTCACCAGAAGCAAACGAGCTCAAGTTTTTTTTCAGATATAATTAATTGAAATACAAGTATTAGAAATCTGGCCATAATTTTAGTCAGAAGCAAGTAAAATAATATAACTCAATGGAGTTATAACACAACACTAAGAAAAGCATTCCTTTTGCTCTGAGCAAGCTGCTGGAGGTTATTCCATCTGCCATGATGGGGTCTTTTGCCCAACACCTGTCAGTTATGTGTGAAGATATGATACTGGTATTAAAAGTGTTATTCCCTATAAAGTGCTAGCAGCACTCAAAAGCTTTTAATTAGGAATCGGGAGTGATGGAAGAAGCCAGAAGCACGTGACTGCATACCTCTCAGACACGAGAGAAATTAATAATATAATATGCATGTTATTTGATGCGAAACAAAAGGGAAATATGCCTGACTTAAAGATTAAGACTCTAAAAAGGCAGTTTTGCGAAGTACCTGAATTTCCTCACTTTCTCTTTCATCTAGAGCTGTAAGATATGCTTTCTACCACATTGCAGCAAATCCTACTGCTGAGCAGGTAAGCTCAGTTCTTCCCAAACCGTTTAGGTGGCAGAAGCTCACAAGCAATGCTGATCTGACATCCCAGAGACCTGCCCGCACCACTCCTCTAGCAACAATATTAACTTATTGGGACTCTCCCACCAGCTTCTGCAGTGTAGACCTGGACTGACTAACTGCATGTAAAGGTGAGGACAGCCTGTTCCACATGCTTACGCATTTATTAAGACCTTTGTTAAGATGACAATGAAAAGGTTGACTGTTCTGGTGAATGGTATAATCTATTGAACTGCTGAATTACACTTTTGTATTACATAGTTCTAGTTGTATTTAGGGGTGTAGGATGAATGATTGCATAGGCAGGCAGACCAAAAATGGCTCCTTTGAATGGGCACTGATAAAGCTGGCCCAAAATCACAGAATGAACCATCTCTTCCAGTTCTTCAGTGATGGTTTTATCATCTTGAATACAGTGGGATCTAGGTGTATCTACATATAGCCAGATAGGCTTGGGTAAGGAACGGAGACAACAGTCAGACTTCAGAAAATAGTAAAGCAGTCAAAGCTGTGGACATTCAGAAAATGTTTCATAATTCTCATTTTTGTCCTTTTCTGTCTTGATTGTCTCTTTGTTTTATTGACACTTTTCTTTTTAAAGTATCTTCATATCAGTAGAGTACTTTCACCTGCTCCTTCTCTGTCACATCCTCCTGTTATCCTTTGTGATTTAACTTGCTCCCTTACAGATAAGTATAGATAACCACATCTCATTCTTTCAAAATGCAACTTTAACATAACATTCTCTTCTATTACACTGATTAGTTTGTCTGGTTTATATATAGTCCCTTATTTTTCACCCATCTAATCCATCTTGACAAAGATAACAGATCAGAGAACAGATCATAATTTTATACAGATCATTGCTTCTTTACAAAACATGTTCAGTGGGGCATCCTTCAGCTTATCCTAGAAGACTGGCTGTAACATCATTATTTATGGAGATGCATACTAATATTCTCTGTAGGTACTTTGCTTGCTAACTGGACTTATTGCAGACTATTTACAGGCCCTCAGTGCTATGTTTTGTAACTTTGTTGCTTTTGTAGATATGTTAGGTTTTAGGTATTACTAGGTTATTTGGATATTAATTTTTCCTGCTATTTAATCAAAGAAAAGGCAGATTGGGCTCTCGGAGAAGCTTCTGGGCCTGTAAAATGATTTCGTTCTACCTGTGTTCTCAGGACGTTCACATTCCTGGCAATTAAAAGTCAGAAAAAATGCTTCAGAAGTGGAACTTCTAAAATCATAGACTGTTACCATCCTAAGGGAATCTTAAAATGCACACGGAGACTGGCTATGAAAAGGAAAGGAAAAAATTGTGTCACCATTTAAACAATAGACTTCTTTCATGTGGAGGACCTAGATGTCTGTTAATTACCAACTAGTTTGAGGGTTTTGGAGTCTGGCCCAATCTGCGGAAACTCTCAACCATCTGCTAGCTGGCATATCCTTCAAGGTCTGCATTTGGAAACTGGTAATGTAATGGATTTCATCTTTATGGACTGTTTATGTAGTAGAAATGTTTTCATTTTTAGCCCTGTTTGTGTCTTAGAGTCTCAGTATTAACTGCCAACATAGATTCCAGATAGTTGTGTGAACGCAGTAACACAGGACTGGTTTAAATGTTAGATAGTGCTGGATGAAGTCAAGCAGCTTGCGTTGTCTTTTCTGTGCCACAGACCCCTTACAATTCTTTAACCGAGGCATGAGGCCTAAAACTGTGTTCTCTAATTTTGGGTGACTGGGATGAATTAACAGTCCTGAAAGCCTGTGATTATGGTTGTGCTTGAAGGGGCCTGAGATCTCTGGAAACCAGGCTGTAGATGTACATGAAAGGAACCCAAAATAAATGGATGCCCAAAAAACTTTTTATCTTCATTTCTTTATGTGAATATAACTATATATTTATCTGAAATAAATTTTCACTGGTACTTTCTGAAGTAAAGCTAGTGGTTGTAAAATATTATGACCCTTCTGATGGCCTTTGTGGGTTTGCATGCAAATTAAAGTATTTGCACAAAATACTTTCATTAAGTTAAGATGTAGCGGACGAAAAATTCAAAGCAGTCTTCCAGATATAGTGAATTTGCAGTGTTCTCACTATTAAAAGATGTGTTATAGGGTGCACCACAACTTTTTGTTTTGCCTTTTATTTTTTAAAGCAAAGTGTAGAGTAACTTGTAAGATTTCTTTGTGATGCCAGGTGATTGATAGATTAGTCCTGATCTTGGTAACAGCTGTGCAAACACCAAGTAGTGAGTGCCTGACATAGAATTGTACCTGACATAACAAAACCCATCAAAATGAGGCATATAGCAAAAGATAAGTAATTATTGTGTATAGAGGGAATAACCAGTTTCAAATAAAACTGAAATGTGCAAATTTTCAAATACACTAAAAGGAATTCGATCACAACTGTAGAAAACAACGTAATTACGTGTCATGGTGCAGACTGGTGTAGAGGCTTAGCATTGGGGCTCTTAAAAACAACATTCTGGACTAAATAGTTCTTAGTTCCAGCTTCCTGCGGAAAAACTGATTTAGCTGAAGAAAACCCTTTTCCAGTTGATTGTTTTTCCTGATCCAGTTCACTGTGCTTCATCAACAGTTGTTTTGGCCGGACTTTATATGTGAAAACTGGCAGTAAGGTGTGGAGAATAGGAGGAGCCAAGCTTGGGAAGCAGTATTGTCCTATTAATATTGTGCTTGTCTTTGGTAATAAGCATTATGGAGAAGGCTCAGGGAAGTCACAGTCCCCCAGACACATAAATTTGGCATTGTCAAAGAAACAGTTCAGTTCTCACTGTGCCACTCAGCCCTCCCCTATTCGTTTGTGCATCTGCTTAGTGAAGCAGGCTCAGGGAACTATCAGGGACTTAGGGGTGGCCAAGGGGCAAAAATTAGCATCTGGAGATAGATGGATTGCTTTCTGATTTTATTGTCAGTGTCACCTATCCCTGCTTAAAGTGTTTGTGCAACTACTTTAGTATGAGCAATGTGCTGGTATGTGCAGAACACTTACTATACCCAAGTTGTTGTGGATGGTCTTCATTGCACAGCAAAACTGTCCTAAGCTTCAGACTCTCTGCATTCTAGGTTGTGCTAGACCAAAACCCCTCCAGCTTTGGTGAACAGTGGAGGTGGATGGGTTTCTTTTGGGGGTGACTGAATTTAACTTCACTATTATTTTTTTGCTATAAAATTCCTGAGTGACTAGAACTGAAGAAGCTATGTTTGAAAATGTGTAGGACATCCTTTCAGCAGCCCTGAAAAGGCAAAGTGAACTGTGGGTCCAATCCTTTGCAACCCTTTCTCACAAGAAATGTCTTTTATGTTTCCATCAGTGTGCTGGCTGGCTGAACTTAAGTAATTGTGATGTATGAATTTGGCACTCCTTTCGCAGAAAAGAATAAATTTGCTATTTGTTACAAAACAGTACCAAAATAAATTTGGACTGCATGAAGATAAAGATTTAAAAAAAAAAAAAAAGAATGGTGCTAGACAATAGATTAGCAGCAATATGGTCTTAGAGCAACTTAATTGCGAAATTACATCTTTAGATTATTTTACAGTATAAATTTAAAAAAAAAAAAAAAAACTCTGATATCTCAGTGATGTTTGTGCCTTGTCTTTAATGTTCCAAGAGACCATAACTTAGATGAAAGAAGGAGCTGAACAAGCAGGTATGTTTAAAAAAAAAAAGCCCCCTAACTGGACTTTGAAATGTGGGGCCAGCTGATCTTTGTTAAATCCCCTTGTCAATCTAGCACAAAAGCATGTGAAAGAAAGGACATGCAAATTTATACATAACATTTTATTGCAACAAAGAATACAGTTCTCTTGCTCTTAAGTGTTGGGAAGACACCGTGTGTGACTTTTTAAGTAAGGGCACTGGAGGTTACTGAATATGGAGAGATTGAAATAATGTGGAATGAGAATTCACTTCCAGCAGCTGTAGTGTTCCTAGCAACGTGTGACATTCAGCTCTTTGTTATGCCTTTTTTTCATTTATCAGCTGGGAGGCATGGCTGTATCAGCTTTCCCTCCTCAGGTGTACCTTTATAATTGTGTACTTTCATTTTCTACAGTTCATTGTCAGAAAAGCAGATGTCTTTCACTTCTGCAAATAAGCTAACGGCTACCGATTCAAGGTGGTCATTGACTACCTATTGCTTTTGGATACAGGAGAAGCTCTCTGCAATATCTAGTTTATTTATTGTTACAAATAATGCACCGAATTGAACTTTATAGGCTGAGGGCAGGATTGTGGGGTGCTTGTAGATATCTGTTAAAGCAAATATATTGTGTGTATCATGTAATCAGTCTCTGGGAAAACTGTGTTTTTGTGTCTTTTGTTTGCTTTTTGACAAATTGGTTAATGTAACTTAGCGAATTAGCTAAGTAAGGCTGAACCTTCTGAATAGAAGCTTATTACATAGAAATTGTGCTGACCTTTGTTCTTACTCCTCCTCATCTGCAAGTCATTAATAGGTCTTGTGTCTTTTACATCACAATCTGTATTTAGGTCTGTAACTGCCTGAGACATTTGTAGTCCTCTACTGCAAGCATTGCACACAGCCTTGGGCAAAATACAAAAGTAAAAGACACACTGCTTTCGGTCAAAGGTGCTGAGGTTTGAATGAACTCTGGGATCAAATTGGCTTGGTAGTCTTTAGGGTATGCTCTTTTTGGACGAGGTTTTCCCTTCAAAGAAACAACATTAATATAAGGAGATACATGCCCCTACAATTCATCTGTGTTCCCCCCTCTGTTGTCAGGGAGAGGAAAATATTACCAGAGGATTTCCCAAGATACCTTCATGCTATTCTCGTTTCTTGGGAAGCAGTTAAATGCTAAGAAAACACACACACAGATTCTGCCCATTGTTTTTCCTCTCTGTCATTGAACTCTCCATCCTGTAAACTGATTATCTTCTCTCGTCATGGTTCATAAGGTCATGGGAGAAGATGGCTGCTGAACTATGTGCCATTCCTGTCTTTGAAGCTGGAAAACATGGGGGACTAAGCAAATCTTCAGTTCTGCGTGATATACTAATGTACTTCTAAGAAAGCTTGCAAGAATGGGGGGAAAAAGTGTGAGAACATGTGGCTATCTAGAATGTGCAGAACTGAATGCTAAAAGATGGTTTAAGCAACGGAGGAGTCCCATCTTGATTTAGAAGTGGTTCAAGGGCAGCAGCCAATATGTAGGAAAGAATGTAAATTTATTTTTTTAAAGATGATTAAAGAAAACTCTCCAGATTTTCTTTGGACCTTTTTAGTATGAGGCTAATTAAGGAGCAGTTCTAAAAATACTAGGAAGAAAAAGAACAGTGACATATGTCTGATGGCTGCGCTGAAGTTATCAACAGTGATGCTGAAAAGACAGAACTGTTACGTACATCTGTAGCGAAAATGAAGCTGAATATTACAGATAATCATATAATGATGAACGAATCCTTCATATTACAGTAATAAGCAAAGACTTAAAGAACACTTGAAATTTTTTATTAGAAATTTATGGAGACCGAGGAAAATCTTTTTTTAAATGGCTAATGTAAAACTGTCCAAAAACTTAAGTATTGAGATGTAGCAACTGCTGTTCAATATGATTAAGAGAAAACAGGCATTATAAAAAGTCTAGTATATAAGTTAGATTAAGGGTTTGATCTGCTGTCTAAGGAACTGACTCCTGAAAATGTTATACTTGATGAAGAATCATTGAATTAAGACACAATTTTGTGATGTTCAGTTGTTGGATGTTTGTTTGCAAAAAATAAATAAAAAAAGCAACACCAAACAAATCCACATTTAGATGAAACTGCAGAATCCTTCCTGTCCGTTTTATCTAGGCCATGTAGAGCAGAAAAATGACAAATGGTGGCATACCCTGATGTATTTGATTGAATTAAAGAGCACATTAGCTGACTCGTTCAGAAGATGGACTCAAACCTCTGGAAAGTTAATCAGTATGAAAAAGGGTGGATGCACCTTAAGAATGAGGAACAGAATCCTAGAAAACAGTACTGCAAGCTATCGAGGACCATGGGCAACAGTCAGTTGAAAAGGCATTCTGTATATGATGTGGCATCCAAGAGCTGATAGCAATTGAATACATTGAACACAGAATAGGAGATTTCCTTTCCAATATTATTGACCTTGCTACTGGAATATAATCAGGTTTGACAGATGCGTTTTCACACATATTTTTAAAGTGAAGTCAGTAGTGATTGCAGCTGTTGGAAAAACATATCTGTACACTTAATGTAGATAGTCACCGAGACGGAAATTCTGAGTTTGTTGAAGTGATTTGATCATGGTTAGTACCTATGCATGAACAAAAGGGAGAGCCTGCAAAGAGCATACATTTGCAAACACAGAAGTTGCATGACAAGAAGCAGAAAGTAAAAGATAATATGAACTCATGTAAAGGAAAAGATATTTAAAGTGATAAATGGTTAACTATTGTACTAGCTTATTGATAGGTTTTATAGATTCTCCAATACTTGAAATTAGTGTCAAGATCCGAGATCTTTTAAAAAGCTGCTCTTATTCAAGAAGTTCCAGACAATAACTAGTGCTTTTTAAGAATCAGAGCAGATCTCTGCAACTTTCATAATGTTTTTTTTTTTTTGGCTAGTAAGTATATTTATTTCTTGTTTTGACAAGAGGGGAACAAAAATTCTGTTTCAAACTTCTTTTCTCTCCAAATAAGGTCTTATTTTGTGAGTAACTCTTTGCAATTTTGAGAGGACAGCCAGATCTGTGTAAATTGTCACAGATTATGTGTTACTTTAAGTTCCTAACCATATTACCTATATTACTTTTTAAATAGAAAAATGTAGAAATAGTGTGGTTGCTGGGTTAAACAATGAGGTATTAAATAGCTTATGTTTATGTCTTTAGTTACTTGGCTAATACGCAGCTGTTTGGATACAGGTCTTTGTGTGCTGAAATCTTTCAATGGAAGTTCTTGTGTGAAAGTAATTTCATCCCGTGATGACAGCTAGTAGAGACTCTCTTGCCGTGTCATGGAAAGTTAAAGTGGTATGACTCTTACTTCATGACCTTCTCACGGGTTTCTGTACTCTCGGAAAATAAAGCCTTTTCTTTTCACTGGTGGTTAAATGGAAACTTCAAACCCGACAATAACGCAAGACATAATTTGATGTCCTTACAAGCACTGCTTTTAAAGAAATGGTTTCAGGACTTTGCTGTCATACTTCCACTACAGCTGGAGCTTTCAGCTCCAACTCATTGGGTTTGGAATCTCTGCTCAATTTAGTAGACAGGAAATTTTTTCTCCTGGTGACATTAGGCTTGGACATGACACCGAAGAATGTCATAGGAGAGAGAGAACTGAGGTCCTGGATGCATATTTGATATTAGCAAATGTGTTCTGTGAATCGTCAGGCTCAGATAGCTTCTATTATGCATGTTTGTTGTTGTTGTTGTTGTTGGTTTCAAAGATGTTGGATAACTTCTCATATCGGGGCTGATATAGCTTGAGACTCCTTTTTCATTTGTGAGTGGGTACACCTTATTCCTTTCAGTGCTAATCATGACGATTTTTATTTGTATTGAACAGTAGCAGTCTTTTACCCTTCAAAAGTGAAGATTTTGATGGCAGATAGTTATTTTGTGTTTGGATTCTGGAAAAAAGAAAACACGGAGGATAAAAAATATAAGTTATTTCTGTAGGATGAAAGCAGATATGTAAACTACCATTATCAGGAGAAAACTGCCATAGCTTGAACTATTTCCAGAAGGTATAACAATACTTATAAGTATAGATCTGTATGCTGTGTAATAAGGAGCTGTCAGATTTCATTGAGAGATGTGTGGATGATTGATCTTTGCCAAGAAGATTTCCATCACTACATTTGACCTGATACAACCTATATATTGAGAGATTGCCATTTATGTCATGTGGCAAGTTATTTTCTTCCAGGTGTCTAGAGCCAGAGCCTGTCAGGGGTCCTCACTGTTAAGGTCGCCCAGGAGCAGAGTTGAATCAAAGCACACCCAGGTGCCTCAGCTGCTCTCCCTCCAACACAGAGATTGTTCTGAAGACGAGCACTCTGCTGCATCAACTCTTGTTCAGGACAGGCTTCTTGCACTAAAAATGCCAGCGTGCAGTGGGCCTGCTTCCGCTTCAGGAATTCTAGGAATGACCCTGTTTTGTTAATTAAAAATAATGGAACTCAACCCTTAATTAGACACTTTGTGGTTGTATGTGCCTGGCATAATAATTAATTTGTTATGTCAGTTGTTGGGCAACACAGATGGGGAGAACAGCGGATGACTTTTTTGTAGGGTGGGAATGTATATGGTTAAGTTTTCCCCAGTGGGGCTTAACATGATTGAATGACATAGAATTTCATAGGTTCATGAGGTTAATTGCCTCAGTAGAGTAAACTTTTTGCCAGGATGGTCCGCCTAGCTTTCTGGAGAGGTAGTGGAGTGCTCCATCCTGGGACCAGAAGAATATGTGACTAAAATCAGTGTCCGGGGATTTGTGATAACAGGGACCATTCATCACATAACAGAGGGGATGATCCCATTATAATCATGTTGTGATCCTTCCTGTGGGACAGAAAGTGCAAGTATCCAGTGTTGCATGACTGACTGTGTGTCTATTACATGAGGGCAAATGTATTTACAGTCTGCCAAGTGGTGAGTATACTTAATTGTTTCTCGAGAGGAAGGACTTTGGGGTACTTGTGGAGACAATGACTCTGTGTGCAACTTGAGCTTGATGAATTGTTCTTGAGGTTCCCTATCCTGATCCAATATTTTAAACTACCATTATTACAGGACAGGATCTGGTAATGACCAAAAATGCGAGAAGACCTAGGTTCTCTTTGTCCAGGGATAACTATTGACTGTCAGAGATTTTCTGGTGTGACTTTGGGCAATCCAGTTTAGATCAATGCTTGCTTAAAAATAGCAGCCTTTTTTTCATGAATTATAGTAATGCTTAGGTTTCATTGTCTGACACTGGAAAAAACTGCAATTCTTCATCTGAAAGCAGCGGGTTTAGACTTTCAGCCTAGAATTATTCCATTTTTGGTTTAGCCCATCTGCTCTTGTAGGATTCTTAACTTGAGAAGAGTCTTAGTAGTTTGTTCCGTCTGTGGATATGATTTCTGATGATGTACATCACAGAAAGTGTAAGGTTATCATCCCTATCTGCACGAAAAGGGCACAGCAAGCTGCATACTGCCTAGCATGGTTATGTGGTTTCTATCACTATAGTGTCAAAGCACCTTACATTCTTTGATGCATTTGTTTTCCCATGGGGAGACTGAGTGGCTTTTCCAAGTTCACATAGAAATGTGTGACACAAATAGGAACTGACTCTTGGTTTCTTTGGTCTGAACTCATTTCTTCATTGGTACAACATCCTGCCTCTGTATTGGACTTTCTGGTAATATTTATTCTCTTATTTGAGGCAATCACTTGAAAAATACAGTGGTTCTGTGGGTAAATTCTGGCTTTGCTGCCCTAAAGAAATAATTGAGTGGAATGCAGTAAATCATTGATGTCGCTGATTTCTTGTTTGATCTCTCATCCAGAGAGAATAGCTGTCTCAGCTCTCTTGGCTGTTCAGTCTTAGGAATAAGATGCAATCTGTTGTATCCAAGTATTACAGATATAATTTCAAACTCTCCCAAGAAGAATAGTTGCTGGTTTTGGATCTTTAAAGTGAAATGGGTATGGAGCCATTTGTAGCTATTTAGCATGGTGATTTTGGATGACACATCAGGAAATCTCCAAGGTGCTCATTGACAGAAGCTGGAAGAGTAGGATGGTCTTTCTTCTGGTATATATTTCTCTTTATACTTTATACCTGGCATCTCTTTCTCTTTATACCTTTATACCTTGGAGATGGGAGCTGATGGAGCTTTGGCTGATCCAGAATGATGGTTCCGGTTCCTATCTGCTAATGTTCTTTAACGATACATTTTAGAGTGCACATCTGTGTTTGTTTGCTCAGCACCAGCTTAATTTCCTCACACAAAAGTGGATATTACTCATGGGAATGTTTAACTTTTGGTTTAAATTAACCTTAATTTTGTTTGTTTTCAAACCATCTTGAGTGACTAAAATCAGTGTCCCTTTAGACTTCTATAGAAGTGGTCAACAGATGAAAAGTCTTAATCCATTGTTTTTTATTTTCTCAACCTGTCCTCTCCTCTCAGAAACAGAGCCACACATTACATATAATTATTGTCATCAAAGATCAGTTGATCTGTATAATACTTTCATTGCAAAGCACCATTAGAGTAAGATGAATATGCACTAAAGCACCTTTCAGCTTCTAGCATTATTAGGAAGTTTGTTGTTACTGTAAATGATTTTTGTGTGTGTGTGCTGCAATAGAAACTGTAAAATTGGGCCTCACATGATACACCTTTGATGAGAGATTAAATATTAGATCTTCAGCAAGGGTCTTTTTCTAGTTTCTTCTGAAATGAGCTTTCCTCTTCACATTTTTAGTTCTATGAATGGAATAAGCACTGACTTCCTTAAAAACAAACAAATAAAAATGGCCACTGAAGTGGCTGAATATACAAAGATGGGATGGAAGCAGTTGGAGAGGTGAAGGTAGTTATTACATTAAAAGTAACTCGCTTAGCTCTTCAGGAAGTTACTGATTTTTGGAGGGCTACTTTTTGTTCAAGTCCACAGGTAAAAATCCTGACGCTGTTGGGTGTTCCCTGTTCCTCAAGGTAACGTTCTGCAGTCATAAAAGTGGGTGTGCAGTTATGATTCTTACTTGTATTGGGACACAACAGATAAGGAATGTGACATTTTATACGTGACTTTTTAGAGCAGGCATAAAGTTGTAATCTGTGTTTTATTTTTCGGCTGTTTGACATTAATAACCTCCTGTTTAGGGACATAATTCTTGGGAGTGCAAGGAAAGGGATTCATTTTAGCTGTTTTGCTCTACTTAGAAGAAAGGATGGAGCTAATAGAAGGCTTTAAAATGAGTAAAACTTTAAATATGCTGGCCCATACATAAAGTATTTCATACCATAAAGGTTTCAGATTTCTGGTAGAAAGGCCAGTGTTGGTGTGTGATACTGGTGTGAAGTACATGGGAATAATATGTTCAGTAAAAACTTATGAGCGGTTTACAAGAGTTAGTGCAGGTCTTTCAAAAACAGAACAAAAAATCACCTTAGCAATTGTTCTTACTTGCATTAGATGAAACAGGAGAAAAAGGCAGTATGTGCTTAAGATCGCTAGAGGGAGCCAGGAAGAAGAAGAGGGGGAAAACATAGAAGACATGTTTGCATTTTTAGGAGTAGCTTATACAAAAGCATCCATGTAATCCTTACTGCTTACTTCAGCTAAAACACAGCTACAGGTCGGCTGCTGCCTCTCACTGCTCTCTGTTCCCGCCTGCTCCAGTTCAGAGATTTCAATTTTGGAGTCCTGAGAGAGGCCAGAAGCTTTGCTGCCTTTTAAATGGGCATGGGAAAAACACCTGCCTTTCCACAGATCGTATCCCTTTTTACCTTGTTTTGTATCTGGATGAGCAGCCAAATGTTAACTTGGCTTTCAGTGCACGTGTCTGTTTTCAGGGGATCAGTCCTGAGCTGTTCTCCCTCCAAGATTATACGAGAAAGTGTGGGTGTTTGTGTATGTGTGTATTGGAGATAGACTGGATGAAGAAGAGTTTTAATGGCATTAATTTGGAATGGCCACATGACAGGGGATCTGAGAAAAATGAGTATCTGCAAGCTTGTAGAATAGTATACAGGCACAAAGTTACTGTAAAATCTCTCCTCTTATGGGATTTTAGAAGTGTTATTAGACACACTTTTTGTATTGCTTTGTTGTAAAGTTAAATGCCTTGAGTTAAAGTGTAACGTCTTTATAGGGCAGATAAACAATGTAGGTAATTTGTTTTTAGTCCCCTCCCTCCCCACCTGATAAACTACCATAATTTTGATATCTTGGGATCTGTAAGAGTAGGAAGAAATCCTGTGGGTGGGTTTCTTTAGTTTTGAGGTTTTGCAGAGGGGGAATCTTTTTTAGTATTTTAAAATTTATCTTCTTGATATCTGGTATTACACAACTAAACCTGTTGCTGTGTAGAATTCCATTTTGGTTGCCTGGGGCCTTGGCACTGAGCAATTTTGGGGGAAGGAAGGAATTTTTTTGGGTTGTTATCTGAGGCTGCTTAGGGCTTTGGAATGCTGGAAATAATCTTGGAGGAGGTAGACAGACTGTAAGTGGGTGATTAAATGAGCAGAATTAATATACATGTACTACATGTTTATTATCTGCCTCTGCAATTTATTGCTACCAGACTCATTGTTCAAGCTGTCTAATTTCTCTTTTCCATTTTAGAAAATAAATTGAAATGGTAGGAATACTGGAATGTGTTTTTTTCTCCCCCTTTTGGTCTTTATTAGATGGCATAATTTTAAGTTAAGAAAACAAGGACAAGCATTTCTCAAAAGTACTCTAACCATACGTTAGCCTGAGGTCTCTCTTCACTTTAAAGGAAACAAATATAATGGCATTTAAATATGTGGAGGCTGGAGTCCCTCAGTGCACAGAATTTTTTTTTTCAATGTACTTTGAGACTATAAAGAATTGTTGACTATTCGTAATTACATCATTCTAGATTTGAGGTGGCTACAAATTATGTGTTGAAGAAAACATTATTTCTTTTGAAATATTTAATAACATCTTGGCAAAAAAAAAAAAAAGATCGGGTAAGAACATTAAGTAATTATGGCTTAATTCATGTAGGATGGTGCAAGGCTTTTTCCTGTCATCTGAGAATTAACTGCACTGGTGATGAAAAAAGAATTGGAAAAGCAGAGAGATTTTTTTCCCTGCCCCTTTAGCCGCTCTTCTTTGAGTTGTCTCTCTCAGCTGCAACGCAAGGGTGGTGGCAGGCACGTTTCTTACTCTCCCTGCATGTAGAAAGCTCCTATTAAAGTCAAAAAGTATTTCCTCAGGTAGAAAACTGGCAGAGCTGAATTGTAAAGTGAGTGCATATTCAATGTACTCCTTGGAACCATGAAAACAGACATATATGGTCCAAAACAAATAGCAGTTTTCTAGATAAGGTTTTTATGCTTATAGAGCACTGCTTACTCAGAATTTGCTGTGAATACTTTTGTTAACTTAGTGATACACAGATTATCCAGTGGGGCCCCTTAATATGCAACTAAAATGTTTTGTTTTGTGATTATTCAAGCAGTTTCAGGATAGTGCCCACCAACATTGAACTCCGAGAGGCAACAAAGAGGTATCTTTTTACCTGTTGAAATGTTGATGGATACAGTATAGAAATGATATAATTTCCTGAGGGAGAGTTCAGGTAAAGTGAAAAAAAGAAAAAAAAAAAGAAGAATATAGTTATTAAGTACACAGTGGAAACTAATGATATAACATGCTTAGATTTTTGTGTTTTCTTAGGAAAAGCCGGTACCTTCTGTTGTAGCCCAAGGGCAGAGTTCTTATCATTTGACTTTAGCTATGCTGTTTGCTCAAAGGCTGCAGTATCCAGGTTAAAAAACAAACAAACACATAAATGGTCAACACCAGCGTAAGCGTAAGGTGCCAGGGTGCCGTGCGGTTCATCACCCCGTTCCCTTCCCCACCAAGCTGGCAGCAGAGCCTGTGGTGCTGTGGGGTGGCTTGGTTGGAGGGCAGGCTCCCGTCGGGCCATGCCTGGACCCGGTTTTGTCCCAGAGTGTGAAAAACCTCAGCCTGTGCTGGTTGTTGGCGTGCCCTCTGCGCTTCGTGGGGAGGGAGGCCGCTTCAGAGGCCTCTTCGTGCCCCCGCCGAGCCTGGTGACCGCAGCATCGCTTGCGGAGCTCTCTCCGTCCGTGGCATCAAGAGGAAGCCCAACCATGCCGCCCGGCTGGGGATGGCTAGCATGAAGCCTTTAATTCCACACTGGGGGAATGTTTCGGTTCCAGTTTAGAGCCAAAATTGCCGCTTGGTGTCACTTGTTGCAGCGCTTTTGGGTGCAGAGGGAGCAGCACTAATACGTTTCCAGCACTGTTCAGCGCAGTCCAAAAACGTGGGGATGACATATCCCGATGATCTGTTTTGTAAAACATAAGCACAAATCACAACATGCTTTACAGATAGGTAAAGAGGACGAATCTGCTGCTCTGAAGATGGCTCAGCACCTCCTGTGCAAATGCAAAAGTATGCAGCAAGGTTCAGGGAGCAGGGACTTCTGCCTCTCTGTGCTTAAAATAGAAGAGTGATTGAAGCCAGGCATGTTGCTGATTCCTTCCTCTTCAAAGGGATGGTTTTTGATACTTGTTTGCCTTGGTTAGGAGCTAGGATTGCTAGCAAAAGATGTTAGCCCTTTAAAAGGTTAATGTTTCATCTGCGCTCCTCAGAAACACCTCTCCAAGTTGTTTCTCATGCTTTTTTGTTGTTGTCTGTAATGTAGAGCTGTGAATAGCTACCACAGGTGAGCCCTAAATTAAGCCCTGTAATGCTGGTAAGCAGTGGGGGCTGAGATTAGCTTCCTCGAGCAAATGTAATATACAGAATTACTTTTAATAACGTGGAACTTTGGCTGGGCTTAACTCTAAGGAAGAGGGGACAGGAGGTGAAATCTCACCCCGAGCTGGTGATCTCAGCATAAATACTCGCTCACTTCTCACCCGTGCTGGGGCTCAGCCGAGGTCTTTGTGAGATGGATTTCACCATCCTGCAGTGCTAGTGGTGCCTGGTAAAGCCTTTTCCTTTCCCTGCTCCTGATGCATGTTAGACAGCTGGGGGGGAAAGCCACTTGCAGTCCCCTCTGGATATATGTGGCACTCTCTGAGGAATAGCTGCTGAGAGAAAAACGAAGCATTAAAAATTCCTTTAATGGCATTTTGCTATATTTGTGTGCTTGATAATAGCTGGGAGTGCTTCTTTCAGAATATTTTAATTGTATGTATTTTTTCCTGTCACTTTAGCACTTGAAAAAATGCTTTAGGCTAATGCATTTCTTCAGTGGGATTGAAGTTTTGCTTAGAGTAGATTCTCCCCCCCTCCGTGTTTTGTGAAAAAGGATTCTGATCCTTGTGTTCTAATGCACAGCCAGGCAGGAAACAGCAGTAACTTTGGCTCCTCTGGGCAGGACTCCTTCTGCTGAAAGATCTCGTGTGTTAGCATGTTGGTTTTATTATTATCTTGTAACAACAAACCATTGTTGGGCTCCCTTATTTGCATTCTCTGCAGGAAGGCAAGGTGAATAATTTAATTCCAGCAGCCTCTGCCACGTGATTGGTGCGAGGACTCGTCAAAGATGCCTCCCATCCACTGAAAGACTTCGGAGGGGAATGGAAACTTACAGGAGCGATGTGAAATTGTTGCATCCCTTCCTTTAACCCTAGAAAAATCTCTCGGCAGAGCTATATACATGTTCTTTTGCTTTACACGCGTTCCTCTGACGTGGAGGGAGGGAAGGGGGGGGGCGAGCCCATGAGAAAGGCGAGCGAGGGAGTGGGAAGTGGGGAGGGTGGTGGGAAAAATGCACACCCAGACACGGAGCTAGTCGGACCAGAGGCAGAACTGCCCCTGGCACACGAAAGAGTCTGGCTGCAGGGAAAGGGGAGTGGAAATTTACAGCTGCTTGGAGTGTGTGCGTGTGTGCGCGTGCATGCTCAGGCGATCATTTCTGCTACCGCTGTTCCAGCGGGTAACAGTTGCTCCGCAGGAGAAGAGCGAGAGGCTGAATTCTGGAACCTGCTTTCCCCGCCACGTGTCAGGAAGAAGGAAAAGCTGGCATTAAATGGAAGATAACTGAAGGCACCTCTGGCTGGCCGCGCTGGCAGAGAGCTGTCTTCAGCACCTCGCCATGGAGCCGTGCTTCGCTGCTTAGGCACGCCTGGACGTTTCTGCACGCAGTAAGTATCGGCCGAGATTATCTCGTCCGAATTACATAAAAGTTAAGTAATTTGACAGAACTTTCTTTTTCTAGTTAGCAATAGCGTTTTCCTAATAAACCGCTCATTTATTTATTCTCTATAGTTACGCTGTTAGCTTTTTATAGCTTTGTAAACTGTGTTACCAGGAGTGGCTTTTTAAAGAAGGCAATCCTAAACAATACGCCTTCTGTTACATAAGGCACTGGCTCTGTGACCAAACGCTCTGTGTCCATGGAATATCTCTGGAAATGGGTTTATTTACAGTGCGGTTTCCAAAAATAAAATATCTGCAATATATCATTTCTCTTGCTCCTCTCTGCTGACTGCCTGCAGCTGCGGACTTGCTCTTGAGATGCAGAGGAATGAGAGCACAGCCACTTGCATAAGAAACTCAGGAGCTGCTAGGGATGAATGTAAGATGAGCATGTGTGTGAATTGTCACAAGAAACTGCATATGTAAATTAACCATCTCGCTATTTATAGTCAATAGGTCTTGTCAACCTGAAATTCTAATACTGTGAAATGGGCTGTTCCTGAGGTCTTTATTCAGGCAGAACTTTCATTGAGCTTCAGGGAAGTTTTTCGGAACAAAGGCTCTTTCTTGGACTAATTTTAGCAGTAAAGTGAAATTACTGCTATAACAAATTATTTTAATGCGTTCTGAAGCTATTGAAAGTAACGCATCAGGCTTGCTAAAGACATGGTCAAGTTAATGCTGTTTAGAGGGGTAACTCAGTAATATTGAACAAAAAGAAAACTGGTATTAATGTTCCTCACTAATGGATTTACAGGAAGTCCTACTCCCTCTTGGCTGCTGCCGATGTTATTTAAATTATATTACCAGTTTCCATTATTTCTACAGTTATTATTAATACTAAAATGGAAATTTAACTTGGTTTCCCTTTTACTTAGGTAAATGAAAAGCTGTTAAGGGCTGTTATCTTAGAATTGTATGCACTTGAGAGGCATTATTTAAGAGATATCTTTCTGCACGGTTGAGCTTGTGAGACTTTTGCTATGGATTACAGTTAAGCATAGACTTGAATTCTTAATTTTTTAGGTTTGAAAGACCCCCATGTTGATAAATGGCAATAGGGATCCCCAATATTCTTCTCATCAATCCTGTCAAATTTAGTGGCTGTAAAATCCGCTGCTTTCTCACTTTATCTTGAATAAAAATAGAAAGATAATAACCTGCTACTTCTAGCGACTTTGTTAGCATGATTGGGAAAGTCTGTGTGATACAGAGATGATTGATGCAGGTGTGAGTATGGTACCACAGGATGCAATTTTTGCATGGCTTTAGAATCTGAATGTTGCCTGGCATTGCTGTGTGCAAAGACTATTTTATAATAGATATTTTGTAATGATAGATGTGTTAGCACAAGATTCGCTGCAATAAAGGGACACTAGACAGAAAAGTCAAACACTCACAAAGTTCCTAACTTTAATTCTGGCATTTATCTGTACCAATGCAGTCTGTTCTCTCTACCATACTCGGGATACTTCCATTAAGTTTCAGTCTTGCTTTGTATGATCACACATTTACACCTCCTTTCCCATCATCGCTGCCTCATTCTGGGTTTGTCAGATGAACATCTGAGCTGTAGTGTCTGCTTCAGCAGCCCTGTCTCTCTGCCCTCCTTCCATCCCCCTTTTCCCCTCTTGTGCTGGTACGGCTGTTTGTAAGACTGTGTGGTGAGCTGGACTGGAAACCAGTTCTGACCTTTTTTCCCCACCAGCCTATTTTCTTGTTAACCTGGATCTGTTCCCTGACCTGGCTCACCATGTGGCCCAGCAAACACCTGTACCAGTCCGGCAGAGGTTGTGGTGTAGGGGTGTGAACAGATCTGGAGTAGGATGGCACTGTCATGGAGAAGAGGGCTCATCAAACTGTGGCCTCAATGACCTGATAGCTATTCAGTGTTTGAAAGAGTATTTAGTTTTATTTGTTCTTTATTGAACGGGCATTCAAACACTCAGCTGAAAATATGATTATTAATTTTTTTGAGCACTTCTGTAGAGCTACATCACAGCACTTGAGTGGAGCATCACCATGGGTGCCTTCAGTTTCATAATACTGTTGAAAAACTACATATTATTATTATTATTATATAGAGGTAGGCAGATTAGGGCAGAACTGCCCAGAGATTTTCTATGTCTGATCTTCAGGATGCTTACCACCTGTTAAAAAAGGTGTTTGTGGGAAAAGTAGTAAGCATTACTGCAAGGTTTTGTATGTTCCAGGTAAAGTTTCAGCCAATATCCACCTTTGTGCCAGGTGCTTTCAAGACTCAGAATACAACAAGTAGCCAACAGAAAGGCTTATTATGAGTAAATTCCTGAGTTTTTGGAATAATTTGTTGCCAAGCAGAGACAGCATTCTACAAAACTGTCCTCTCTTCTGTTAATCTTTTGTCTGATTTGCAATGTACCTTTCAAAATGTGCAACTCATTGAGGATTTTCAAGAGAATTTAGTTGTGTAGCCCCGATTCCTTCTGCCTGCCGAATGAAACGTGGATTGTGTGAGGGGACTGCATGGGAAGGACAGCTCGGACTTGTCCAGGTGATCAAAAGTCTTCTATTTCCTGGTCTGAGTTCTTGACTCTGTAATTGCAACAACCTTCCCAAATATTGTGGGAGGGAGAAATGAAGAGGGAATAAAGCATCTCTTTCATCATATAGAAACTCATGGGGCAAATTATGAAGAAAGTGTGCTGATTCAGGCCCAAAATACATGGGGTTTATGCACACTGAGGTGAATGGAAAATGAAAGCTTTTTTTTCCATAGAAGAACGTCTCACTCAGTATGAGTTATTGAAATGTTTTTATTCTGATAAATAAGTAGATGAAGGTTAGGAGCTAAGAAAAGATAGATGTCTGATACTTGAGGGAAGGGAAATTATTCGCTCATTCATTTTTGAATAGCAAATCGCTTGTCCGGAGGAACATCTGAGAAGAATGCACCAACGGGATCACATGCTCTCATTCTTGCCTTTGTGGGCAGGAGGAAGTGTTTGTTATTGAACTACTTAACTGAGTCACTTTATAGTGGCATTGGCTGATGAGTAGAGTGATGTTGCTGTCTGCATTTTTCCTTCATTGTTCTTACAAGCTCAGCTTTGCTGTAGTCTTTTAAGAAAGTACATGATAAAGAGCAAAGAACTCGGGGAGAGTGCCTATAAACAGAACTAGATCTCTTAGTGTGCTTTATAGTTGTATTGAAGAGCTCAAATTGCAGTGATCTTATTTTCCAGTGCATTCCCTTTATGAGCAGATAAACTGGCAGAAGAGAGGTTTTGAAGACTGATAAAGCATAGGCTTTGGTGTCAAATGATCTCGGTTTCATTCCTGGCACACCCACTGATTTTTTATTTCTTTTTCTTTTTTTTTTTTTCCTAATGTGGCTTTGGTTAAGTCTTCTGATCTTTCTGTGCTTCAGCTTCTCCCTTTGCAGAGGGGAGAGAAACAGTATGTATATAGCAGTTTTGGAATTGTGTTTTCCATCTTAATTAAATGTTTGCAGAGTTGGAGGTCTCTGAGGGAAGGCATGCTCTGAGTATAAAGGGATGTTATGTTATCTCTGACAGGCTACTGAATATCTTAGAGCTCACTTCTTGTAAACCTCGTACACCTCTGGATTCAACTTACCGCTTTAGTCTATGTGACATACATTTTTTCTTTTTTCAGAATTGAACAGCTACAGCTAAACATTTAGAAAGTGTTGTTTTAAAATTGTCTTTTGGTACTTCTGTCACTTATCTAAAATAAAATCAACGCCTTTTTTTCCTCACAAACAGGCATTCTGTGAAAGTATTTTTATAAAGGTAGGGCTCATAAAAAGCATTGGACTCCACAGCTCTGGAGGCTGAAATATTCTGTTTATACTGATGGCAACAGCAGACTTCGGAAACCACAATTCCTTGTTCAGCGCTGCCAGGGCATTTCCCCTGTGAATGGGAGAGACAACCTCGGAGGCTGAGAGAGTCAGGCCGGTGAGATACAGCTGTTTCTTTCCTTCGCCTCATAAGCTTCTCACAAGAGTACTGGTGAAATAACATCATGCCAACTAACGTTTCAGAAGTTGGCTGTTCCCTGTTAGGAATTCAGAAGTGACTACAATGCATTTCTGATGTTATAAAAACATATGCTGTTGAATAACCATTAGATGGGAAATGTTTTCCTAGAAAGTAGGAAAGAAAGGGGCTCATTCAGCTCTGTCCCTTGCTGCCAGACAACAGTGTCAAAAATTTATGAACAGATGCTCTGTAGTGTGCCTGCTAGAGTAAGTTATTTCAAAATCTCAAAGCTCCAATGGTTAGAAACCTTTACATTTTTAGCTTAAGTTTATTCATTGGCAGATTATAACCACTTGCTTGTACACAAATAACGCGTTATTATTATTTTAGCTGAAATAACTTCTTGGGCCTCCCTGTATTTTTCTTCTAGGCTTACCCTTGATTTTATGCGACTTTGGGTGTTCAGTTTTGTGTACAATATTCCATATGAAGTTTCATCAAGACTTTGTACAAAGACATGAATGCCTCTATATTTCTACTGGAAATTACTTTCTTAATTCATTACAGATTTGCGTTTGTCTTTCTTCTGTCTGTAAAATACCAGTGTTGTCACCAGGTGTCTGTCATTGTCATTTATGGTAGTCCTCATCTTGAAGCAGATGCTCTTCTGTCTGTTCTCCTGTTCCGCATTATCTGATACATTCTACTCTTATTTTTTACACCATTTTTATTATTTCCGTCCTTGAGGCTATCCAGTTTCTCAGGCAATGATATTCCAGTCTTTTTCGGTATTGATGATGTCTTCCTATTTTGAGTCTTCACAGTTTGTTGGTACGTTCTCAGTTCCAATGCCTCTCTAAATAAGATTTCATCTCAAAATTGCTATTGCCTTCTCAGAGAATCAATCTCCATTTACATGGTAGTTTTCTTTCTAGCTTTTCTATTATATCAATTTAGTATATTTCCATGTCAGATGTATGGGATCTACTGCATTTTCTTTGTCTAAAAATATACTTTATTAATAAAGAGATTGTAGTATGAGCTACTTTTGGTAAGCCTGTATCGCATTCTTTTCAGTTCTCATTCACCTTTATATTTCAATTATTTTTAGACTGGTTTCTTGAAGACAACAAAGCTTAGCATGGTCACAGTGTCTATCTTTCATTCTACTTCTCTTCCCATTGCAACTTTTGAACTTACTGGCCAATTTCAAGCAACTTTGACTGAGGGCTAGATGTCTTGAAAATAAATACCGTGTTAAAAAACAAAGAAAGAAAGAAAAAGAAAATAAGTGATGAAGGGAATAGGGAATTTAAACCAGATTAGTACCTCTACTAAAGAGAAATGCTTCCAATTAAAGTTTAGAGAGCAGAGAGCTGATACAAAGAAGAGGACAGGGCAGAAATGCTGCAGCTGCAGGAGCAGCTTTAGCCAGACCTCATGGTTTCTTAGATGCTAGAGAATCCACTCATGAGAAACAAATCTGGAGGTAAGGAGTCCTTGTTTTTCCATGTGCCCTGTGGAGTAGTCAGCCATAAGACTAAGTTGTACAGCTTCCAAATGTCAGCAAACTGCTTTTACCAGCACTTGCTTCTGTCTGTAATTGTGAATAGCATGTGCCCCCTAGGACATTCCTACATGGAGAGGCAAAAGGGACTTGAATCTGATTGTAACCTGCAGTTGCCAGTAAGTATTTTCTGCAGTGATGGATCATCTCTTGCCAGATGTTGATAGGTTAAAAACCATGTCCTGAAAAGGGGTAAATCCAAGACAGTTCTTTGATGCACATCTGGGACTCCTAATGGCCATAATTTCCCCTTTTTCTCTGTATCTCCCTCCACTTGTATACAGTGGATGCTTTGCTTTGTATGTAAGACTGATAAATGAAGTGAAGCAGAGACTTGGCTCTGCTTAGCGGAGGGATGAACTAAACAGTCTCTTGAGTCCCTTCCTGCCATATTATCAGCAATTTTGCTGTTGTGATTAGGACAGTGGTAGGGTATGAAGTGAAGAGAAATGATCATTTATCACTGAGTGGTACTGTGGTGACTCAGTGGTGGGACGAACTATACAGAGGAAAAGTGCTAGCCTGGCTACTGGAGTGTGATGGCAACATTAGTGATTATTTAAATACACTGTACTCTAGACAGCTATGTAAGTTACTTTTTTGGGGGGGAAACATTCTTGTAATTCATAGTCAACATGTCAGTTAGAAATGTAGACTTCATTTTCTTAAATCTCATCATTTAGCTCATGACCGCTTCGATTTAAAAATCAAATTATCTCCCCCTTTGTTTTTCCTTGTGTGGAAACCTGTAAAAGGGGAAGATGAAAGCAATCTGAGTAAACCTACCACACCTTGATTTTTTTTTTTTCTAAAATGCAGTGTGCCTGCTAAGCTCCTGCTCTCCAAATACCTCTTTTACGTCTTCATAGCCTCATGCCTTCTCTTCATGGGTAATAAAAACATGCAGAATCAGGCCCTTTCATAAGTGTGTTCTGAAGTACTAATCTGATTGCAGAATGTGTGGAGTTATAGGGTGCTTGGCACTTGCCAGCAGCTTACAAACAAATTTATTGTATAATATTGCCTTTGCCTATAAGTATGAAGTAAGCTAAGCGATGAGAGGCCCAGTCTTTTCCAGCGCTTGTATGTAGCTGAACATGCCCAAATGCGTTAGTCACGAGTATACCCAGTCTTCAGTCTTGCACATTGGCAAGTTGAGGTGTGACTCTGCTCTGTTGCTAGTCAGATGCTGCTGCCAAAAATCACAGTTTTGAGCTCCATGGGAGCAGCACTAAGCGCTCATTTTGACTCCTTAGTTGCGAGCTCAGCCAAGTATTGAAGGTTACATAGCCAAAACTGCAAAAATAAAAATTAGTTTGAACTGAACCATGAGGAGTTTGAAAATGGAAATCTGAAGGAGGAGAGCTTTCAGAACTTGAATATGAAAATATTTCTGTAAAACTAACCTAGCAACAGATAAGAAGCTATATACAAATTCATCTACGCTCGACATATTTAAACCAAAAGTTCCTTAATAATGATATTTAAAAATATTTCCTTTGTGTCATGGAAACTGTTCTTGTAAAGATAATCTGCAAATATTTTGAAATGTTTTTAATAAGATATTAGGACAGAATCTGTATAGTCTTTCTTTTATTTTTTTAATACTCCTCTATGGTTTAAATTTTGTACTTGACTGTTTTATGTGATTGATATTTATATTTGTAATAGAATGTATATATAATCAGAGTATTAGTTCCATAGGATATTTTGGGATTAATAACATATGGATGTGTGGCACAAATGGGATCATACTTCATGTTGGACTCTGAAGTTTTTCAGTAGTAACAAGAAAGCACAAGAGGAGTGTGTTCGTTTGGGACTACTGGAAAATCATTGCACAGTTCTGTTTTTTTTTTTTTTAATATATATATATATATCATGTATTGTGCTCATTTAATTTTCTCATTTAAAACCTCTGTATAAAGCTTTTTTTATTTTAAGAGTTGAAAAAGAACAAGGAAATTGAAGTGATTTGTGTACATATTTGTGCTTTCACAGCTAATCTTGCAAATGTGTGTGAGGAAGGTTGGTAATGATGGTTGTCTTCTGTTGTGGAAAGAGATGAAAATTTGAGATTGCTTTGGCTTTTGTTTTTTTCTCCTCTTCATGTTGTACAATCTGGCATGCAGAATGGTGCTGTGCTCTCCCTATAAAGTGTTCCTGGCTTAACCAGAGCATGTTCCCATCCACAGTCAAAAGTAGATCTTTGTATCAGCCCCTCAGCAAAACCCATGGGAGTTTACAACTTAATGCTTTGTAGGTTCGTAAACTAAGTTTCTTGGTTTCTCTCATGTATAAATACAGTGATTTGGTATTTGCCTTTCCAACCATACTGAGGAGGAATGCTTTAAATTAAACAAGCAAACATATTTTCACTGAAATGCTCAGTCTTTCATTTAAATGTCATGAAAACATTTGTATCCATATTTGGGCCCGATCCTCTGTTCCTGATTTAATTCAGGCAATGTTTTACATAAGTGAGATCTGACCCACAGGTACTGATGGATTTTTGAAGTCTGTCAGGCCTAGGGGGTAGCCTAAACTGCTTCATATCAAGAACCTTGAGACCTTGTCTTGCAGTGTTTTAAACAAAGGATGCTTTTGGTATGCTCGAGTTTAAAGTTAGTTACTCTGCATCGCAGTGGAACTGGTAAAATTTGAAAGAAACCAATACCAGAAATCTAGTGAAGCCTGCCAGATATTCGTTGTCCAAAAAAATGTTGGACATATGCATACAGGCTCA
Organism: Anseranas semipalmata; assembly: GCA_013399115.1. Lineage (NCBI taxonomy): Eukaryota > Metazoa > Chordata > Aves > Anseriformes > Anseranatidae > Anseranas > Anseranas semipalmata. The sequence continues at coordinate 364,146 of VXAA01005914.1, read as the reverse complement.
CCGGAGCACTGAATTGTAGGTTTGAGGAAGCATCCAGCTCCTCCACAGGTGCTGAGTAGTTGCTTTCCACATGCTAATGGTGGTTATTGAATTCCCGATGAACCTGCAATGACTGTATCTGAGAACTTTTACTGCTTAGCTGAAGCAAAATATAGTGCCTGAGGTATAACCGTTTCTTGTTTGTAATGCTTTTGTGTATTTTTATTGCATTTTTTGTATAAACCTTAAAAGCTATTTTTGTTTCTCATTTGGTTTAAGGCAGTCCTCTTCTATACTGAAAGAAGAAATCCAGGTGAAGAAAAAACATGCCTTTGTTTAGTAAATCGCACAAAAATCCTGCTGAGATTGTGAAAATTCTGAAAGAAAACATGGCCATATTGGAAAAACAAGAAAAAAAAACAGACAAGGTATGAGGTAATGTTGTAGAAGACTGATAAGGTTTTTATGCTGGGGAAACAGCAGAATAAAGGGAATGCAATTGTGTTCACTCACTGCCCTGATTCTGCAAGCACTTCCACATGTAAGTAGCTTTATGTTTGAACAGTTCTACTGAAATCAGTGAGCTTTTGCATAAGTAGAGGACAACAGATCTGGGGGTCAAAAAGAAAATGTTGAGATCCAGGAGCCTTATCCAAAATGAGGATTTTGATAATCTACTATTTTGAATCTACTACTTTGAATAGTAATGCATCTAACAAAACAGCATGGAAGACTATTTGAAAACTATTATACTGTTAATTGGTCCAGCAGGATAACAAATGAGACTGCCAATTAATGTGTAGGTATCCACAGAGCAAAACTTACTTCTGATGAACATTTTTCACATAAAGCATCAAACCTTTATGTATTTAGATATATATGAGGTCTCACTGTATCAGTCCTTTCCAGTCTCCTGTGTGCGTGCTTTCTAAATGTGCTCTGCTACTTTATATTCTAACTATAGCACTAGATTTTTGCTATTATTGCTGTCCTTTAACTCTGTGATACAGACCTGAGTTACTTTTGCTACTCTTCCAGTGACCAGTTAAGAAGACACACCCCAGCATAGAAAATGATTTTAATTAATAACAAACTAATTTTGGGTTAGAACTGACTGACAGTGAAACAGAAGTAGCTGACAAATTTCATTAACACAGTCCTTATGCAGCTGATGGTTGTGTTTGCATGTTGTGCTTCTCACACTTGTGCAGCAGTTTGTATTAGAATGAGCCAAAACCAAAAGGTAAGCACAGTTGCCTTTGCATCCAAAGTGAAATTCTTTGGAAACTTTTAGGTTCAAAGCAAGTAGCTCAGTGTGTGTTAATTATGTAACATTGGTCACGTGGATTTCAGTGAGGCCTCTGGTATTTGATGTCTCACGCTGAAATACCTTCAGTTAACTGAAAAGCGCTAAGAGAATTTGACTCTGAACTAAAACTTAAATAAATAAATAAATCAGCAGCGTCTGTCCTCCCCTGCTGAATTCATCCTTCAGAACCTGATTAAAGAAGACACTCAAAGGAGAAGCTCTAGACTCAGGTTTCTTTTTGATTTGATTTGCAGTATGACTCCTCTGAGTTGTGGTTTTGAGCTGTTTTGTTTATTTGGATGTCAGTGACAAAGTAGGAGAAATTCAGACTTCGTGGAAAATGGAGAACTCAGTGTAAATTTTTCATTAAAGTCCTAACAGCTGGTGTGTGTTTTCCTCACAAAGCACAAGATATGGGAGATTTCCCTCAGCTGATTAGGATGGAGACAGCTTGTGAATTTACTAATGACGCTTATTTTACATTTGATTGAATGGGATACAAACATGCCATTTTAAATATCTAAAAATCCTAATCTAGCAGAGTCTCCTGAACTGTGAATTCTGTGAATTGTGTTCATCTGAACTATCCTGTATTATTAACACTTTGGCAGCCAGCTTAACTGACAAGTCCATGCTGTTTTTGAGGGGAGCATTCTGCTTTCCTCGTACAGCCCACTTGTCTCACCTCCTGGTTGTGCCTGGCTGGCAGTCGTGTGGCCAGGAGGGCGTCTGGATCAGAGAAGTGGTCAGTCTGGTGACTCTGTCCACATCCCCTCCGCCATGCACACATCATTTTTCTCTGGGTTGACAAAGAAGGAGGTTAGTTTTCAGTATTCTCTGGCATAGTTTATCATTATTGTATGGAGGCTGTTACTTCTGTAAATAGGACGAATGTGAGTGATCGGGGGAGAGGATGGAGGGGGAACAAGGCAGTCGCTTCAGCATCAAGGCAGAAATTCAAGAAAGCAGCCCTGTTTTGGACGGCATTTACACATATGCTTACATGGCTTGTTGAATCAGGACCTTGCGCTCCGATGCAGAGGAAGCACAAAGAGCCTTTCTCCCTTTGGAGGGAAGATCAGAGGTTCATCAGTAATGCTACCACTCATCTGAAGTGTTGCACTGAGCTGCTCTGAAATCCATCCTACCTGCTAAAGAAAGCAGCCTGATTAATGGTCCTGAGTTCAGGAAGGTAAATCATAAGGAAATATCTTCAGTACTGTGACAATGATAAATTTAAAAAATGGTATGGAAGATAATACTTGCTAGAACAGACACTATCATGTGTCCCTTACTAAACATGCACAGTTTGTGGGCTCAGTAGACCTGTGGTTGAATGTTGGTTGCATTTTGAATTGGAGAAGAAAAGATGATGGTGGCACCTTCAGTGGTGCACAGGTTTTCAAAATTTACTCAAACTATACTAATGAATAACATGTTGTTTTGTCATAAGTATGATTATAGAAATGTTAATGATTACAAGAACATGGAAAAATAAAGTACAATACTGCAGTCTGTGCTCTTCAGAGACCTGCAAGATATTGAAATTTACCTCTGAATTATGTTCCAAAGGGAGAGCCTTAAACTTTCACAAAAGGACCCAGAGTTCTATCTCCTTCCTGCAAGAGCCACAGACCCTTGATATCCCAGAGCTGCCCGAAGGTTTTGGACCCTGTGGGCCTGTGAATGCAGAACTTTGGGGATCAGGGCTCTCATATTTTTTCAGATTTCTGGTTCCTTGTCATCTGCCATGTGAACTGGAGAGGTGCCATTGCGCCTCATCATAAAATTGAGGTTCCCAGGACTTGCAGGAGTGCCACTCCACAGCATCCCTGATGTTGCTCGCTTGCAAAACAGCTTCCAACAAGAACTTGCCTCAGATACTTAAACAAGATGTATCCTGTGACAGTTTAGCTGTTATTGTAATACAGCAAATGTGGCATGTGGGCTGAGACAGCTAAAAGCTGCTAATAGACTCAGAATTGGCAGAGGAGAGTGGCAAGGCCTAAATAACTGCAAGCCTCCAGGAGAACCTCCCCATTTCCTTTCCTGAGCTGAGAATCTTAAGCATGAGGTGAAAATACCACGGGCAGCTGGGGCAGTACAAGGTTGACAGTTCGATTACAACCTCGTGTAACTTTCAGCAGGAGCCATCTGTGCTGAGGGGCTATTTTTAAATAATGCAAAAATGATCATTCCTCCCAAGATATGCAGTACTCAGGTAGAGGGAGCTTGACAGCAAATTAGTGAAGACTTTTTGAGTAATGGGAAGAGGAGGGCAGATACAACTTGATAGATAAGGTGAAGGGAAGCCACTCCTAAGTGTAAGGGCAATCATACATCTTTTCGGAGATACATTTCCATGTATACACATAATATACAGAAGTTTGCACTCTTTCTTAATTATGCTTATTGCTAGTCATAGAACAGGCCTCATTCAGGCTTTGACTGAACTATTGACTGGACTAGCATCTGTCTCCTTAGGTGAGGATTGAATTTGACCCAGTTCCTCCACATATTTTATTAATCCATGAATGTGTGCAGTATTGCCACAATGCTCTTTAAACACTCCCAACTGAAAAACAGGCCAAGTTTGAATGTTCATTCTTTACTTTTTATTTTATGGGTGTTTTATTTTTGTTTGCTTGCATGTGTGTTTAAAGCTTTGCCATTTTCTAAGCTGCATTCTGAAGGCTGACAGAGCACAGGTTGAGAAGTGCTACCACGCATGGTTCCTCTTCCTGTGAAGTGCTCTTTCTAACACCTTCTATTTTCTCTCTTTCATTTTTTTTTTTTTTTAATAGCATATACTTTATAGAAGGTATTGCAGCAATGAAAAGCCAGTGTAACAATTACAGGTTCAAGTAGAGTAAGACAGATCTGGAAAGAGGACTAAAGCCTTCCTTGTCAAGCATCCTCTTTCTTTTCCAACATCTTCAATAAATAAGGTGTTCTTGTGACACATACAGTTGCTGACATCATGTTCAGACCTTGATGTAGTGAAGAACAATTATATTGTATTACAGAATTCTATAAATCTCATGAAAAGTTAATCTCAGTCATGTAGAACCAAACTGTGCTTGTATTTAGTGAGAAATATCCATTCTGGAATTAACTAGAAGAGCAAAGAAATATTTAACAACCTAGGAGAGGAAGCCGTCAGAGCTTATGCTCTCCACCTCTTCCTGCTTTCTGGCACTGACTCCTGTATCCTGTGAGTAAGGATGTGCATAAATGGGGAGCACAGAGGAGAAACCCTGGTAGCAGCAGAGTGGACAGGAGATTTGTTGAACCTGAGGAAAGACAGCATGTGACACACTGGTCACACTGGTTAATAATTACTGTGAATGCTATTGTGTATTTTGTTGATGGATGTTGTAAAACAACATTAATGGAACGGATGCCTGACCCATCTCCCCCCAAAAGGGGGGTGACATCTCATCTCCTTGAAGCCTTATGTTCAGCCACAGAGTCTGGTCAGCGTAAAGCAGTTCAGGTTGCACACGATATGTCCCTGAGGCATGTCCTTGAAAACATCACCTCTCACTGCTAACCAAACGTGCTGGGGTGTGGCACCTGTGACTCAGTGCCATCTGTGGAGCCTACAGGTTTGGTAACATTTTCTGAACCCACGCTGCAACAAAAGCCTTCTAAGTGTCACATGCCTTTAGTTCAAAATAGGAAATGGATTTGGGGTTGGTTGAAACTTGGCCTAAGCTGTCTCTGCGCTTGGCCTAGATGGGCTGAAAGATTTGCAGTTTTTGTTGCAGCTGGTTCCAACCTTGGGTTTGTCATGGAACCTGAAACCAGGTGAGTTAGAGCTCCTCCGGGGCTCCATGTTGAGTGCTTTTCTGACAGACAGAACCACAGGCTGCAACATCTTTAATTGGTGTTCAGAAACAGTGAAGCTAGATGTAAAGTAACTCAAAACACCTAGCTTCTTCCCCTTTCAGTTAAATATATCTAACAACACTGCTTATTCAGGTAGGTCAGTGTAATCTCACCTCCATTTCATCTCCATGTACTGTAACACATTCAGTACTCTTCAGAAGGGCCAGGAGAGCAGCATTTTAATAAAGCTACAGTTCAGAGTCTTTAAGATTTCCATAACATTTTTTTTTAATCAGTAAATCCTGCTTTCTTATTTACCACCAATGAAGCCATTATCAGATCATGTTCATCTTGCTCCTGCACTGGTAGAGCAACTGGGGACCCGTGTGTAAGATGAGGTGCATGCAGAGGACAGGATGTGCATTTGCATGGAAGAACGACTGCGTGACTATCATGAATGCTAATACCTGTGGACTCTATTCTGCAGCTGCCAAAGTCAGTTGCAAAATTGCCTTTGACTTCATTGCTGTACACTGAAACCAAGTGACTAAGATAAGAAGGGCTTGGCACCCCTTCCTTGTAACTCTGCACAAAACTCACATGCCCTGGGATTTTGTAGAATGTTTCGTGTTTCAGCCTCCCTGTTCTGCTAAGGCCTGTTATTGCTCTAGAGGTGGGAGAAACTCCAGATACTATCAGGTGCTAGTGCCAAGAGTTTAAAGCTTGTCTCTTCTAGTTGCTTTTTCATTTTTAAGCACCTTACAACCTCTAGTTGTGTCTTAAGTACAGGCTTAACAGTGGGAAAGGAATTTATGTCCAGGTGGGGCGACCCTATCTCTTCCATGTAATCGTACTGCCTTTTAGAAGTTTAAGTATTGTGCCTGCTTTGCTAGGTTGTCCTTGCCAGCCTCCTTGAGTAATAGGCCATAATATTTTGCTAAATGTCAGAGTTCAGATTCCTGATCCAAAACATTCTGCTGAAGTCCACGATTTGTTCCAATGTATCCTTTTAGCATGAAATTGCACCAAGAATAAGTCAGTTGGGATGTTCCTGAAGACATTGAATTCAAATTCAACAGCTAATTCAAGAGCTAATGGCTCTTCTCAGGAGTCCTTACAGTTGGATTTAGAGACAGTTGTGTTGGCACTATTAAGAGGAAAAATTGGTTTGATTCACACAGTAAGAATATTTTTAAACAAGACTGTAAGCTAAAGGAGACAAAACCAAACCAAGGAGCTTTATGGTTTTGGTTCTAATGTATGGCACGGAGTACTGGAAGCTTACTGAATCACACATTGGAGTATTTAGCATCACACTGGCAGCTGTCTCTGTATGTTACTGTGTGCTGCTATGTAAGATTGCACCTATTTAGAAAGGCATTTTTTGCCCTGGAAATATGCTAAGTATACAAATAGAAGCTGTAAGTTCCTATTTGCCATGTTCTTATGGGCAATTGAGAATTTCCCGATCTCTATGCAGATGCCAAATGTCAGACATCCTGTATTTTTTTTTTAAGTATACTTAGTATGTGGGTTTGAAAAGCTGGAAAAAGTTCAAGTGATCTTTTTTTTTCTCATCATTATGGTTGGCCATGGATGTTATGTTGAGTCCCTGTAAGAATAAGCCATTCTGACCTGTAACATATGTACATATGTGTGAAACCTCCAACCTGTTTGTAAAGCAGAAGTAACACGGAGACAACACACTGAAAGCCTTGAAAGTTGCAGTTCAGGTAGAGGAGCTCAGACTGTTGATTAATTCAAGGCCTGATACTTTTTCCCCTTATGTTTTTTGTAATCTTCCTTGAAGAGGAATAAAAAGATGCAATGAATCTACATTGTTAACAGGAGATCCACCTGCCTCTTTGACAAGCATAATAGGTCTGGATCAGAGTGAGTAATAGGGCACTTTTAAGATAAATGTGAAATTGGTGTAAGTAGCAAAGGAGAAGGAAATGGCAAGGTTTGTAAGTAGAGGTAATTTTATTAAGCCTATTGGAAGGGCTAGAAATTAAAGTTGTTAAAGTTAGGGTCTCTTGTTAAAGTATCTCTGTGATGCGCTGTGGGGTTTTTCAAAAACTGCCTTTGTGAAGCTTTTAGTTCTGAAGCAGAAGATCTTCTTTGTTTATTTTGCTATATCACACACAAACAGTGTTACAGATAAGGCAGCTTACCCTTTGAGTATGGAAAATCCAAAATCATGTAATTACAGAAATAAAAATTCAGCTTTCTGCATGAACAACAGATAAGACCTTTGTTTTAACCTTCCATGTTACCCTTTAAAATCTCTCTGGAAGATTTTGCAGGAACAGAAAAATTTTAAGACCTGTAGGATTTCTTCATAATCCCTTAATGAAAAAAAACAAGGCACTCCTTATTGCACTGTCTTGCATAACTGTAGAACATAGAGAAAAATGTAGCTGTTCAGGCAGCATTCCCAGCTTTTCCAAGCCAGCTAAATTGCTATCCTAAGGACATTGTTATGCACTCATGCAGAGATCAGTCCAAAAGAATAGATAAAACTAAGAAATTGTCTTCTAGACCTGGCAAAGCAAGTTAAACTGAAGAACCCAGTATTAGCTCTGTGGGAAAGGAAGATTAAGATGTTTCATAACACTGGAGCACTGAACTATTTCAGTATAGGCATAGTGGCGTTACCCATTCTGGAATAAAGAGTGAACCTCTTTAACAGTCTGCTGGTCTTCAGATTTGCGTTAAGCTGCAGATAAGAGAGAAAGTCTTGAGATATGAAGGAAGAAGAGGAAGAATTTTTTTCATATAGAATTTCAGGGAATAATTTCTTCAGGAGCTTCTTTCTTTGTGTTATGATCCTGTTAAGTCAACAATGACAAGACTTTGTTCTACAATGGAAGCAAGCTTAAGACCAAGCATCTTCAACACAAAGTTTCCAACTCTCACTGCTGAAGCTATTGGTAGGTTTGGAAAGACATATTAATGCTGACAAAACCCCAGCTTTATCAACAAGGGAGGTTGAGCACATTTATAGTTGAACGTAGAGGATTGATGTGAGCTTATTATTCTGTCAGTTCTCCATCTCTAAGGCTATTATATGTTAGGTAGCCCAGTAAGGTTAGTAGACTAATCCAAGAACTGTTATATTTCAACATTTACATAAAACATTTTATTTCCAAATGGACTCTCAAAAGTTCTGTGGGTTGCTGGTCACTGAAAACTATGCTCTGTGAATAAGAAGTTATTTCTTGTTGGAAAAAAAAAACTTGTTAGCCCTGTGTTGGGCCAAAGTAGAGAAGAAATGGCCATCACTGGAAAATTTGTCTTCATTGCACAGGTCCGTGCAGGTTGTGCTCTCCTTCACTTCCTTTCCATAGCTACTGCAAATCAGTCTTGTAACTCACTTGTGCCTTGCCCATGTACCCACAATGAATTTTACCATGTTCTGCACTGGCATTGAATCCTCCCAAGTTTGGATGTTGTGAACTCAGATGCCTGTAGTGCTCGCATGGCAGAAATGAAGACCAGAAGCCTGTGAGTTGCCTTAGGAGGTCAAGATCCTGATGCCTTTGCAGTGACAGCAACACAAACGTTAAATTGATGCACATGCTGGGAATCAGCTTGCATTTCATCTTCTGCTTTGTTGTCCCTGTCTGCAACTTAATTGTCCAAAGTTCAGCATATGCCACTTTTGACTCTTGTATGTAATATATATATATATGTTTATATATATATATATATAAAAGCTCTTTTACGTAGGATCCTGTGTTCATTTGTTTCACTCTCTTTCGTACACTCACACCAGCTTCTCTAAAATGCAATGAAATAAATTCAATCACAATGGAAAGGACTCATGCCTAGAGTTCTGAAAAAATGATTGTGCTTAGCTGCAAGAATGAGAAAAGTGGCTGAAGAGCTTAGAGGTTTCATGAAACCTTTTCTTTTGCTCTATGACTTCTACTGAAGTGACAGTTGTAGCACTTTACTATTGTTGCTGTTGCCACTGATGTAAGATAAATTGTTGTACAGAAGTCATAGTAAACTTCAGAGTTTCTATCAAATCTCTCTTTTTGTCACGAAAATTCTGTTTGTGACATTGTTGGGCAGAAGAGTGTCTTGCTGAGGTTTTTGCTGGTTAGTGCTTTTTGCAAAATTTCCTAAAGAGGGTCAGGACCAGTCTGTCTTCTTATGAAAAGTTCTGTAGCTATGTTTCTGTTGTCTTTTATTTTCAATGTATTTGAGTGAATGTGTTTGGCTTTGTTTATTTTGGACAGATCTTGGATCTTTGGATCTTGGAATGACTTTCTCTTCTAAGTCTTGAGCAAGTTTCCATCCCAGACACAGTGCTTGTGTACTTAGGGTATTATTCTAAAAACGTAGTAAGATTAAGTAGAAATGTCAAAGTAGAGACTGGAAGTGGCTGTTAATTCACAAATCTGTGTTTGGGATTATGATTTTCCTACAGGTAGATTATAAGGGATAGAGGTAGAAGAGCAGTCCTTAGATTTGACCAAGCATAGCTTTTTGGTAGAGGGTTGAATGTCAAACCACAGAATATCAAGAGGATATAAAGAGGGAGGAAGTTAAATATGAAATGTAAATTGCATGTACAAAAGCAAAGAAGGTGAGAGGATGGGGTGGCCGGTTAATCAGAGAAAAACAATGCTCTGTCAATTTCTTTCTCCTCCAGCACTTTTTGGCCTTATTTTTGAGAACCAAACCTCAAGTTTAGTTGAGTCTTGCAGGCATTTTCTACATATCAGAAAGGACTACTTATACTTTAAAGGAAAAGTATTAAATTTTTTAACCACAAAATGCCAAAGATATTCACACCCTACCAAGCAGAATGGGAGAAAAGCCAAAAATGTATGGGTTTTCCTTTGAAATGAAAATATTTGCACAGTTCTTATGAAGATTTAGAGCTTTAGTTTACAAGATAGCACCCCTGTTGTTAATCCCATCTGTACTCTGTGGGATATCTCTAGTGACATACCACTAACGTTTGAGATAAAAATAGGCTCTTTTACTGAGCTGCATTAAGGAACAAAAAGACTTCTGTGGTTAAAGTTATCACATAGTCATACTCATTTACATGCCACTCATGCTGGCCTGTCTAAACTAGAAAACTGTGAATAGGTACAGACAGAGTGGAAGAGAACATACCTTTATGCTGTGCAAAATGGATGCTTGAATCAACCAGGTAGATGTGATGTGAAGGTGGCTTTTTCTCAGTTTATACTAATGTGAATAAAATCCGTGATTTAAATCAGTATTGAAGTGTTCGGAGATCAGCAGCACTTGAGAGATGTCTCTCCTGAGCACTGTGGGGTTATTTTATGCAGATTGATGTGGTGATGTTTGAAAGCATGACGTTTTCCCTTTCAGTTTATGTGAGGGACATGTTGAAATTATTGATCTGGCTTCGAACATCCATTAATGTCCAATTAGCTTTTACAAATGGCTGTGTTTTTTTTTTTTCTATGAGTATTTTTCTATATATTTTCCTGCTAAGCTAATGAAACATTCATTTCAAATAAGTGTTTTGCAGTATAGATGTAAAATGCTGTCCTAGCTTAGGAAACTTTCACTTTCTTTGCTTTCAAACCTCTTCTTTACTTGCTTCTCACGCCCCACCCAAAAAAATCCAGCCAGCCTTATATATGCGCTAGCTGGTGGTCACACGTGTATTAAATATACCCTGACCCAGAAAGAGCTATTGCCTGCACAGCCCAATGGCTAGAGCAGGTAGGATTTAAAGCAAACACACGTGCACAAATAAAGCCTTTGCTCCAAGGAGTCTTTATTTATACAGAAAGGAAAGGAGGAAGGTGTAAGGACAGAGCTAGCTCATTGTGACCGATGGTTATTTCCCTTTGAAACCGGGACATTGTAATTCACTTCTTATTTAAACCTGCTGACTGCCACAACACTAAGCTATTACCTGTTTTTATGCTTTTCTCTTTCATTTTCCTGTTGTAAGCATTCTGCTCAAAGTATTTCATAAGGCAATTCTTAATTTGTTTTCTACGTTAGGTATTTGAAACTTTGCATTGAATTAGTATATGCTAGGTGGGAGTAAAAGATGAAGGACTTGGCTTGTTGGGTGGTAGCTGTGGAGCTTTACCGAAAGCAAGTTAAGTTGTTAAATAATTTCCCAACCTGAAACTGAAGTGCCTGTGCACTCTTCAGATAAATCCCTTGCTGAAGATACCGGCTCGGAGCGGATGTAACGAGGAGAAATAGATAGTGGCAACGCAAAGCTGGCAGGGTTACAGGGATGTATTTGGGTTATCTGTAAAGGAGCCAAGACGGGCCATCAGCAAGCAGTTTTGGACGGGGGAGCAGCACAACCAGAAGCCTGCCCGCTGGGTACCTCCGTTTGGTGCCTCTCACCCCACGCGTGGCGAGGGACCCCACGGCGGGATTGATGGCGAAGCTGCTGCCCGCTTCTGGGGGGAGCACTCGTGGCCATAAATATAAGGGATCTTGCTGGCATGGGTTGGTAACTGCATTTCTGACCCTATCTTATGCCCATGGTCTGGAAGTGAGGACATGCCATGTTTAAGTTGAGTATATCTGTGTGTTAGTGTAAGGCCTGCAGAATCCGGTGCGGACATTCCAGCCTCAGTGATTACAAAAGAGTATTAAACCATTTAACAGGAGTTGTGATCATCACAGGTGCAGTTAGAAGCTTTTGTTTTGAACTGTTTGTCTTTTAAAATTAATAAAATTTGTTTTCTTTCTTTTTTTTTTTCTTTCTTTCTTTCCAAAACAAAACTAAACCCTTGTCTGTTGATCAACAGGCATCAGAGGAAGTGTCAAAATCCCTGCAAGCAATGAAGGAAATTCTGTGTGGGACCACGGACAAGGAGCCACCTACAGAAGTAGTGGCTCAGCTGGCGCAGGAATTGTACAACAGTGGCCTTCTAGTGACGCTTATTGCCAACCTGCAGCTGATAGATTTTGAGGTAGGTCAAAGTACATAAACCTTTTTATCTCCCTGGTCTCAGTGTTGTCTGTGATGATAGCTGTATTTTTCTGAAGTCTAAATAATTTTATTGCACTTGAAACAGTTGCACCATTTTTCACATGCTGAAGACGGTAGCTGTTGTAGGTTGTTCAGTGTACTGACAGATGTGTTCATGTACTAGAAGTATATGCAGTGCATCTGGTTTAACTTTTTTGATTTTCTTAAAAACAAGTAAGAAATATTGCCATGTGTATCCAAACAAGATAGGAAATGATGCTGAGAATACTGTTTATGACCTTGCAGGCTGCAGTGATTAACCTCTTACTTTGGGGCACTGCAGCTACTGTCGACCACCATCTCTGAAGAGTGTGTCTGATTTAGAAGGGGTTCAGTGACATGGAATGAAAATAATTGTAAGCATAGGAAAATCTCTTATGAAAAAGACTGAAAAAAATTAGGGTGGTTTAGTTGAGAGGAAAGGAGTTGAAAAAGGTGTTAAAAACTGACAGCAGGTGGCAAGGTAAATTGGATCGCCCCCACTTAATTTTTTTGGATTACAGAAGAAAGGAATATAATTTATTTTTTTTCCCAGCAGAAAAAAAAATATATAAAAATAAAATATAAAAATAAATATTATGTAATTATATAGTCCATGGAACTCATGGCTAGTTTTGTTGTTAAAGCCAAGAACTCAGTAGAATTAAGATAACTTCCATATGTTTAAGGAGAAGAAGAGTTTTAGTAAAACAGATCACAGCAATTCAGAATGAATATAAACCCTTTTAATTGACCTTTAGCTGGTAGGGACTGGGAAGAAACTTCATCAGTGACAGGACATTATACCGTTCCTGTGGTCTAAGGTCAGCTGGGATACTGGCCTCCAAGGGCTTCTGTTATGAGTCTTGCAATTTCTATGGTTCTCTGGCACTGACAAATTGTCAGAAGTATCTGTGTATCTGTCAGAAATGTCTGAGTATCTCCCAGCAGATAGAAATCCCTGGTTCCCTGGAATCAAACCTTCTCTGCTGAGGTCTAAAGCCAGGGCGGTACCCAGTGTGTTGGGCAAGGTGGCTGCTGAATTTTAAAATCAGCTCCCTGGAGAAATCACCCGATGTTCTCAGAGTCACCTTTTGTGGGAGTTACTTTCTCGTGGAAGATTTCTCCCATTATTGAAGCCATGTGTTGTTACTTTACTTTTCTTTGCATTTTGAAAATGAACGAAAAGGAGGAACGATGGGAGATTTATGTTTGCTTTTGCCCCCTCTTCCCCCTGCCCTCAGTAAAGCCAGTATTCAAGGGACTGATTGATTTTATATTAGTTTTTGAAAACGCTGTTTTTAGTGGAGTTCTCTCACTCTCCTTCAGGTCTTGAGTTCAGGAGATATTTTTATGCTAGAATTTCTTCAGATCTTTTCAGTTGTCATCTTCCCCCTGGTAACTGTTAAATGTCTTAAGTACAAAAAAATCCACATAAAACCATAACCCCAAAAATCATACACATATTTTATATGTATATACTTTTTAAGAAAATAAGAGGGAGGGAAGAGAAGATACTGATAGCAAATATACCACAGAAGGGAAACTACTGGATTTTTTCAGTTGCCTGACAGTCTGTATTGCTTTTGTCAGACAACAAATTCTCTATTGACATATTGAATCCACAATTGCTGTTATTACAAGCAATTCTAAAAACTTCTATTGAAAAATAGATTTTTCCATGATAAACCTTTTTGATCATTTAGCAAAATTGTTAAACATACTCTTCAGCAAACCAGTAGAAATGAAATGTCATTGAAGAAGAGGGTAGTAACAGAATATGCTGCTTTGTCTTCATATTCCCATAGACATTTTTAGTTTACCAACTTTTCTGCTTATTTTGTTATATTGTTGTCCACAGTTGTTATTTAGGTTTCTTCGTTAAACAATCGATTTCATCACTTTTTAACATGCAAATTAGGTTTTTGATCTGTATGTTATGGTAGAAATCAAAATCATAAATTAACTTGGAAATCTGATTTCTGAAGGAGATTATATTTATGTAAATTACTTAATTTTGTCCTGACTCCCTTTCTCCTCCTCACTACCCCTTACCATTCCCAAAATTGTTGAATCTGCTGGCCACTTTGAACTTAATTTTTGCGTGGTTGTAATAACCTTTGAAGATGTGATTTCAAAGACTTTGTGAAACTTGATGGCTGTTTAGAAGAGAGAGATGGGAGTTAATGTCCCCACTTAGTAAAAGGCGGAAGAACAGGCTAAAGTCCTGTCTCATCTGTGTTTCATCTGCCAGTATGCTTTATAGCACATGTGGCTGGGGTACATGCGTGTGTATAAAGGACATTGTCATGTCCTTCCATGTCTCCATGACATATCTATAGAAAATAAAGGCTTATTGCTTCTGCCACTCAAGAAGCAGTATATAATTTTGCTGATGATACTGTTAAGAAACACTAAAGTTGGGTTTGAGCAAGAGCCCAGAATCAAGATCAGACTGGATTTTTGGAAATTTAGAACATGAAATGTATTGTCGAACTTTGAAGAATTGAGGCAAATGTACATTCCAAAAAAGTCTAAAAAAAAAAATGACGTTACTAACTGCATGTAAGCCTAAAGGTTCACAAACTGTAAAGCCCATAAAAAAGGCAGTAAATAGCCAGAAGCCCAGGACTGGTGATGTTATAAGTTTTTCCTTACTTTATCTTGAGATAGGAGGTAAATTACGGTATAGGTATCATGCATGTGATGGCATCTTTTGAGTTTTTTTTTTTGTTCTTGTCTAGCCATTGTGCTTTATCTCTGTGCTGCCTTATCTTGTGCTTCAGTTGTCATATGTATTTCATTATAAGGCAAACTCAAATTGCAGATCCAAGTGAGAAGCATTGCAAAAGTATTCCTACAATTTTTATGGATGTCTGATGGTAAGGGAAGTCTGCCTTGTTTTCCTCCTATCTGCCTCCGTTTCCCTGAGAAGAACCTGGAGAGACCAACTTCTTTCATGATCACTGGTCTCTGGAAAATATGCTGCTATTGGATATAATGCTGTAGTACACCTAATATTAAGTAACTAATATAAAATTTGGCATAGCAGAGAGAATCACTTAATTTTGGGCCATTTTTATCTCTGCCCTTTCAACAGCTCCTCTCTTTCTGGATTGTTTTCATTTTGGAGTAACTGCTGAAGCCGCTGGGGATCACAGGATTCCAGACATACATTACGTCTGTTGTAAAGATAGTGGAGAACGGGGCATCTTTATAAAGAATTAGCTTAATTAAGAGAGTGTCCGGGGGTCAAAAATGCT
This sequence comes from Anseranas semipalmata, assembly GCA_013399115.1. NCBI lineage: Eukaryota > Metazoa > Chordata > Aves > Anseriformes > Anseranatidae > Anseranas > Anseranas semipalmata. Next base: position 348,785 of record VXAA01005914.1, on the reverse strand, counting down.
GCAGACAAAGGCAGGTGGATTGGCCTGGTCTGATTTGATCCTCGTATTTAATTCCCTGAGTCCCTGAGTCCCCAAACCATCTGGGTTGGAACTAGTAGGAAAGCAGAATATTTTGTGTTTCTCAGCAGTGATTTATTTGTAGAGGTGAAACTGGGGAATTTCTCTCTGTGTGAAACTGTCTGTGCCTTGGCTTAAAACTTTCAATAATTTCTTCGCCAAGGAATGTTTGTCCTCTCAAGACAGATCAACGAGCGTGTAGAGATTATAAGTAACCTTTTGCTGGAGCTTGCCCTGTGCATAGTGACCCACTGTTTACTCAGTGCCTTGGTTACTGGTCATTAGTGCAGCGGTCTCTCCCCTCTATTAATTTCACCCATCAATTTGTCTCTTGTGGCCAGGGGAGAAAGCGGTGGGGGAGGAAGAGGACTTATAATGCAAGATGTATTGGCAAACTCTGTGACTGAATAGAACAGAATTTGGAAGGGCCTTCTGAAAAGTTGTCTGCACGGGGAAGTATGCAAAGACAAAAGATGATTGTACAGATGTGTGTAGGCCTGAATATAGGAGAAAATTAGGACAAAGTTAAGGATCCTTCCTATATTAGTTGTGACTGAAGCTGAGACACATATGTAACACAGCCTTTTTATCAGTAGCAATTATTTCATTCTTAATGGTGAAATCAGGGGCACAGTTTTAAATTTAACCCTGATTTTCAAGATTGCAATCACGTTTGCACTGATGACATACGAATAATGAAAAGCTTTATCTTTATAAAAGTAGGCTGTGTTTTGTTGTACTTGGTTCTAGCTTGACAACGTGCATTTGGAGACTATGGGAGCAATAGTACACACTGCAAAAGCATGTTTGGCTCAGGGTAGTTGTTTGCTTCTTTAGTACTTTAATGTTGCTATATAAGATAGCCAGGGAGTTGCTCAACAAAATAAGGAGGGTATACAGCTTCATTTAAAGAAGGAAAAAAAAAAGGTATAAATGGGTGTGTTGGATCGGTAGTCTTCAGAGCCACCTGAGGGAGGAAGCCTACTCGTGGCATTGAGGAAAGAGCAAGTGTGACGTGGTGGGACTATGGAGAGCCCCAAAAGGAGACAGGCTTGTTTTTGTTTTAAATGTCAGAGATTATAGTGAATGGTCATTTACTCATGTTTTTACAGTTGAAGATGTTTTGCTTCTTTAACAGGGCAAAAAGGACGTTTCCCAGATATTTAACAACATCTTGAGAAGACAAATTGGCACACGCAGCCCTACTGTGGAATACATTAGCGCCCATCCACATATCCTATTCATGCTTCTAAAAGGGTGGGTGCTTTAATTTGACTTTGATTTTCATTAAAGAGCATTGCCTGGAACATACTGGCATTGCAATTGATCTACCTTCTCACTTTTATTTTTTATTTTTTTTAAAAAAAGGATTTTCAGACATTGTTCCAGATTTCTCTTGTTTCTTTTATATTGACTTTCTTTCTATGTAAATGTATACTTTTTAATGACTGGATTATTTTATTTAGCCATTATTTCTTCACCAAACTTCATGTTGGAATAATAATGTGCTGCTTGTTTTTGACTGCTCACCATGTGACATGTACTTCAGTTCTTGCCCTAAACTCTTATGTAGTATTGTTGACAACTGCTGAATTTCATTTAGAGCTTTTTGCATTGCAGGAGGGAAGTTATACTGCTGTCTGTAAATAACTGGAGTCAAATGCTGGACCACCATGTGGTAGAACGCAGAGAAGCAAAAATGCATGAAAAGAATAGTTGTGTCTGTGGGACAGACTTCTCAAATGCTTGTAGCCACATGTAAATTTCAACTTTAAATTAATTCAGTAATGAACTCCATGTCTTTCAGCAGTAAATCTTTTTTTACTTCTTTTTTTTTCTCTTTTAACCTATGAGGGAATAAATGCTCAGCTGTAAGACAGTAGTTCCCAAGGTAAGTTGGCCAAGGAGGGGAAGCAGACTGCAATGTAGAGAAGACATCAGCTGTAGTTGCATACAGGAATGCACAAGTGTTGGCTTAAAACTCTTGAGGTTTCTGTCCCCTTTGCTTGGCCAAAAGTGCCTCCCATTTAGCAAGAATCTTTGCTTTTCCAACCCTTACAGTCTACTGTTTTCCGTGGCTTTCTTTTGGCTTTAGGATTTTGTTTATTTTTCTCTAAGGAAAGAAGAATATGTGTGATTGGGATTAAAGAACTGATGTTGAAATAAGTGCATTCATTAGCTGATCAGCATGAAACAACGTGGACTCTCATAGCAGTTACCTGGTTACGCTAGTAACAGCCATTCAAAAAATATGGTATAGGCCTTTTAAACTAATGATACTTACAAGAATGATTTTTTTTTAAATACCTTTCTTGCTCTTGGGGCTTAAGATTGGCATTTTTACCATTCACTCCACAACCAGTGTTAGGAAAATACTTAAGCCCTATCTGAGATTTGTGCATAACAGGAATGCAGCCCCAAGTGTAAAATCCCATCCAGCCAGCCTCCGCCCTCCGCCAAGGACAGACCTGAGCGATTGATCCCAGCCTCCCTTGGAGTCAGGGGAAATAGGCATGTCTGGAGCACGGTTCCTCTAAAACAGCTATTTGCTTCAAAACTGGCCACATTCCAGCGCAGCTGAGCAGGAAAAGCAAAGTAATCGAGCGAACTAATTTCTACCAGGGATTTAAAGAAGTCTGAGCCTATCACTGAATGTGGTGTCAAAACTCTTGGTTGCTGTGATAGTAAGAGGTCCTGGTCTGGACCTGCTGCTCTTCCCACCAGCAGGATGGTGGGGAACTGGGGCGGGTTGCTCTTCTGACATAGGTCTTGCTCTTACTAGTATCATGATTAGTTGTGATTTTGCTTTAATTTTGAAACTCTGACTTGTTTTGTGTTACTAAGCACCAGCATCTTTGGAACGGAAGCCAGTAAGCTAGTTAAGTGGATTTTGTTTTCATTTATTCATTAAAATTCAACATTTATATAAACCTCAAACTATTTATTTCAGGACAGTGATGATAATTCTCTCAGTCATTGCTAAGTTGTACAACTGTTTTCAATTCCGTGTTTAGATGCAATCATTTTCTTCCCTCTTCTCTGACTTTTAGATTTCCTCCTCACTTTTTCACTCATTTTGTTTTTGCACATTGCGTGTGCATCTCTACCATATGTCTCAGCTTTATTTAAAGTTAGAAAATATTTTTGGATCATGTCCCAGATATTCTTTGGCATCTGTAGCAACCAAGAATATTAAAATGATAATAAAAATTTCATGTTATGCATATGTGCTGCTGACAGACACGTTACTGTGGGTGACCTGAGCCAGTGGATGTATTTAAATGGCATAAATTACGTGCTTTTTGGAGATGTGTGCAGCAGTGTGTCCATGTTAGTTTGGGTCTCTGGCTCCTTGCTCTTGATGTCTTGGCTCTCTCTCCACAGCACTGCACTGTATCAGAATTGCCATTTCTCAAGTTTCTCATTGGAAAGTGCTGTTGAATTCTTCAGCAGTAGTCCAGAAGATGGTCTTACTGATCTCTAATGGTATCTGAAAAGTTGCTGTGTAGCGATGTTGAACACCATGCTGTCTTACCTAACCTCCACAGGTCCACTGCCAGGGCTGCCTAAAAACAGTACTTCAAGTACGTGCCTAAAACGAGGGTAGGGCCCCTAACGAGAGGCTTGCTGAGTGCAGGCAACACGTGGTGCTTGTGCCCAGTGAATTATGAGTCTGGGAAATGCGTACTTAATGGTAGACATCACCACTTGAAAATGTGACTTGAGGACATGTTTTCATGTTTATTTAATGCTAAGTGAAATATATGAAATTGAAATCTGCTTAAAGGAAAGGAAAGTGGATTTGGCTCGCTTGTACCATTTAGTTTTTGTTATATGACATTATTTAGAGAGAAAAAAAAATCTTTCAACCATGACTGTAAAAGAAACAGCCTGGGACTATTGTGAAGGCTTGTCATTGTTTTACTTGTATTGGATGCAAAATTTCCTCTGCCCCCTGACAGTCAGTTCCCAACAGTATCAACAAAAGGTTGCTTTTTCACTGCATAATGTGAGCTCTGTTGAGTGGGAAGGATCCTGAATCAGGGCTCCCTCCCAGTATTTCCTGCCTAATACTCCAGTGGCACTGCCAGGTTGAGATAATTGTTCCTACCTTTTAGGCTTCATTTTACTTGTTGGCTACTCCCTCCCAGATTCTCAGCTTCAGAAAAAACATGTAGCACATAGTTCACTACTTACTTTTTTTTTTGTGTGTGTAAGTGAATTGACGTCTCTGCTGCATGAGGACTTGCTTTAATAGTATCTTCTGTATGAGCAGGCTTTGTGTATGAATAAGATTTTAGATGAATACAATGTTTGGTATATAGAGTGTCTGATATATTCGGACCAAATTTAAGCCAAGTTTTTCTCTGGTGTAAGCGTATTGTGTTAGCCCAGAAATAATCAGTCCTTTATAATTTAAAATATTTTCCCTTTCTAGTACAGTGACTATAGCACACTTGAAGTTTGTGGCACTGTTTTCATTGTTTCTCACAAGTTACAGATTTGTAAGACCTTTTGTGAATATATCTCACGCCACATGTTATCTCTAATTTAGTCAGTCACTGCCCAGATCTGTAACGATCTCTTCATATCACAGTGCAGTTACATTTTTAATGGTATGTTGGCTGAAGTTGCAGAATTCCTCTTGAGTTCATCTAAGGATAAACTCAAACTATGGAAGTTGGTGTAAAAGAAGATCAGAATATAGCTGTCTGTCAATACCTTCTGTCTTCCAGGCTCGATGTCCTCGTAATCCCCTTCCTGTGCATCCATACCTTGTACCATCTTCTGCAGTAGCCACACAAGTAGAATTCTCTTTGCACCAAGATACGTCTCTGCTCTCAATCATGTCTCTTTTAGCCTCCACAATAAATGTTTTGAAATACCTCAAGTCCATTATTTCCTTCTCTGGTTGCCCCCAGTAATCCATATGTGGGGGTTTCTTTCGGTTGTAAGTTAATCAGAACAGAAGAGAACTCTATTTTTTTTTTTTTCCTGCATAGAGGAATAATTGCTCATTAGAAGAGATTTTGAAACACATCTCTGTCATTCCTGCCTGATGGCTTGCATGTAAACGTAGGTGCAGATAACATGCTAGTTATGACTGGGCAGCTTGTAAATTTCTTCCAGGCATATTCCAGGAGCCAACCCAACTTCCCTCGGTTATGTGAACAGTCAAAGGTCCATAACCCAGCTCTAGATAATGGAGCATTTGACTAAGAATGATTCTGTTGATGCTTGTGTTTTAAGAAGTTATTGTGCTGGAAACAATGTAATTTGCTTTTATTCCAAACAAAATATCCCTTAGCCAAGTATTAAATATTTTCCTGGCTGCGCTCCTAGGAGCAACTCCGCCTCTTTCTGCCTGAAAATTAGTATTCCTGTTAATGGAGTAGAGGAGAGGTATGCCTTAACGGAAAACAGGAGCACATGTCTGTTGTCTGAAGAGTTTTAAGTTCACAGTTGCAAATGCTCCCCAAAAGGAAACAAATAGGGGCTTGACTGTGTGCATTTACTTGAGGGTGGGAAGTTTCATTTGCCTTTTTGGAATAGTAGTTCATTTTTCATTAAGCCAACTATTGTTGACATCAGGTTGAAGTATGCAGCTCTGGTATGCTCTCAAAACACTACAATTCTTTTAAATTGCATGCTGGTGGTAAATTTGAGGGCCCACTCACTCACAGCACAGATGGCATTTTGTCTTTCTTTTTTTTTTTGGCTTAGTGCTAGGAATTAATTGTGCAAAGGAAAAATGATGCTGATAAGCTCTGGGTGATAATACACAGTTCTGATATAGTATAACCAGCTTATTGAAACAGTGTGTGCTTTCTGTCCCTTGGACTTCATCAGTTTCACATGACTGAATATTGTTGGAAGAAGTTCACTTTAAGTCCTTCCTGACTGTAAGATTGCATTTTTTTTCCTTCTTCTAAATTGTGTTTCTAACAGCTTTGTTTCAGATTAATTTCAGCTTTCAAGACATCAAGACTTTATAGAAATAGAAGATTATCAAATTCCCTCCCCCCTGCTTCCCTTTCCAAGAGTGAGAAGTGTGCTGGCTCCTCTCTGTGACAATGCCTGTGCCATAATGGGATTGTAACTTGAGGAACAAATATTCATCTCCTGAACAAACCCTTAGTCTCTGCAGAGGAGGGATTGAGCAGAATTCCTCCCAAACTGCAGAAAAGATCTTCAGAGCTACAAAAAGCTTAATCATATGTAGACTGCCTGGTTAAACTCTTCCTACCTTCCTCATTAGACATTAATATTTGAGAGTGACATTCTCTATAAGAGTGGGAGTTGATGGATGGTCATGAGGTGGTGTATTTTTCTTGGATAAACTGGAGAAGCTCAGAATTACATCTGAAAAGGGAGTTTATTATATTGTATGGACTTTGCTTTCCCATAAATCAAAGAGGGTGAAGGAATTCTTTTGAAACCTTACACGCTCTCCACAGTCTTTTCACAGAGGAGGTGTAACACACATTTACACTGAAATGTGCACTGGCTTGTGAAGACAGAGGTTTGGAGTGGGAAATGCTGGCAGCCCTATCTGTGTGTCTGCTCCAGCGTCATGAGCTGCAGTCCTAAAGCTGGTTACAGTGCTCTGCTTGAGAGACACACTGTGCATGTCTTGGATCCGCTCTGGCACTTATATTTCCTGTGCTACAGAATTCCTGATTGCTATAAAATTGCCTATTTATTTTTGTTCTTTTAGGGTTTGATCTTTTTTGTTTCCTTCCGTTCTCCAGATATGAATCCCCAAATATTGCCTTACGCTGTGGAATTATGCTGAGAGAGTGTATCCGGCATGAACCATTGGCCAAAATCATACTTTTTTCGGAACAGTTCAGAGACTTTTTCAAATATGTGGAAATGTCAACATTTGATATAGCTTCTGATGCCTTTGCTACATTCAAGGTAAATTATTTGATACCTGCATCTTAGTGTTGTGTCAAAAATGGCATTCCCTCGGTAGTGATCATTGAATATTGTATCGCCTTTAAACTGGGTGGCTTTTTAATTGTTCAGTAAGGGATATAATTAGTTCTTGGTCAGTTTGTAACAGGATTCACAACAGTGATCAAGTCTGCAAAGAATCTTTAATTCGATACAGATTTACATTTCACTAAACTTCTTTATCTTGGTAACCCAAGACCTTTAATGCAATCATTTAAAACTCAGATTAATCACACATTATGTACAGTTATTGTAGAACGCATAACCTTTCTTCTCTTTCTAACCTTCCCCAGAAATAAAACCACTACCCATCACAACCACAAACAGTTAATAGAAGGAATCATTTAAAATTCGCTTTTGAAATCCTCTAATTTTTGCTGACCCTTCTGAGTTTGGCAGTCAAGTTTAGACTAATGCTGTGCCCCTGATTATTTTTACGTGTTTGTATGCTTACATTTGGTGTCCAATGGTTCAGTGTAAGGACCATACTACTAAGAGGTGGTAGGTAAAAGCACCGCAGAGGTGCAAGCTTGAAGAAGGCCTTGACATTACAGTGGCCTTAGTTTGTGTGGTGGTACAGGGACTTTTCTCTTTTGATTTGAGATTGGTAGCATTGAACATTTGGAAAGGTACATCAAAGGAGAGACTTCATGAAACTCTTCTAGTCGCAATTAAAACTTTTGTACCTTCTTATTTGCAAGTGACAAATAAGCTTAATTGTTACGGAGAACACGAGGGAATGGCAGAAAGGGCCAGCTGCCATTTCCTACTTTGGCTTCCTGTTAAGTCTGTGGCTGTTGTTGATGCTCTGTGGGTCCCTTCAGTGCAGCAGAAGTGGCCCAAAAGCAGTAGGTAGGATTTGCCTGTTGCTGCAGGATTGAATGCTGGGATCCATGTGGCCTACTCTCTGTATAGAGTCTGTATTTTGTATTAAAAATGAGCTTGGGTGGAGCTTGCCAAATTTCTTGGAATTTGTATGTGACCATCATCTTTCCTGCAAGGTGCTAGTATGCATACATATGAGCAAAATTTGGTGCCTATAGGCCAAATATACGGGGGAAGACTGGTTTATTTCTGGGAAATAACTTAAACAGAAAAAAAAATTTAAGGTCGAGAATCATCTAAATATAGATGTAGCTCTTTTTTTTCTTTTTTTCCCCTCTATCATTAGGTTCTTTGCTGTCATAGAAACAAGTTGTTCATTCTTTCTTCTCAAAGCTAATCAGAAACATGATAGATAGACCTTAGGAATAACTGTAAGAAATGTCAGCTCAGCAATTTAACACATACTGAGACCTGGCCTCAATTTTCACTTACCTATTGAATGGGGTAAAGATTTGCAAAATGGAAATAATGTTGCATTCTTAAGTAATGAGTTGAGCAGGATTACCAATTCAAACCACCTGTTAATAGCAGTATCTTTCAATTGTTTTACGTTGCGCTGTTGTTGTGTTCATTAGGTAAACGTTACGAAAGTGGAAGTAGCACAGAAATCTAGACAAGTAAAAATACATGTATAGAACTGTAGAAAAATGCTGAACCATAACTGAACGATTTAAATCCTCCGTCTCTGGAGTTTTACCCTATGTTTGGAAGAGTATTTGTCTCTGGTCAGAAAAAGTGTTCTTGGACTCTGTTCCCAACCTGACAGAAGAGATTTGCATCTTTTGCCCAAGTCCTGCTCTGAGCATGACAGCAGAACGTGTGGTTGAGTGATGGGGACGGTTTTTACCCCAACCGGGAGGCAGGTTGTGTATATGGGTCAGTTAAGCTGCGACAGGGACTACAGACTGCGGTGACCCTACCAAAGGAAGAGGGATTGATTGACCTTCATGGATCTGCAGCTGTGGAACTTATTTCTGTCCCCTGCGATCTGAGTGTATTTTTAGCAGGATTTAAAAATAAGATTCTACATCTTCACGTGCAATGGAAAGAGAGGAGTATGAGGGCAGTTCATAGGTGAGAAACCACCTCTTAAAATGCTTGGGGCAAATCTATAAGCTGCATTTTTTTAAAATTGCTTTTTAGCACCTGATACATGGCCAGTTCTGGAAATAAAGCAGCTGTTTATCTCATCTTCTGTTTGACTATTACTCTAAATAACTGGAATGGCAAGAAGTGATGTGGAAGCACTTGAATCATGAAATATGGAACTACCTCATTTCTAAGACCATAAAAATAAGCGCTAAGATTGCTTACCAGCTGGATTACTGAACATAGTGTTTTCAGTTCTATTTCCCCCGTTTTGGGTTTGTAGTGTTGCCACTAGGGTGTCTGGTTGAGAGCTGAAAGTCTTGGATAGTCTATGCACCAGAGGAGGGTTTAATTAAATGTGCATTAAAGTTTGAGGATATTTATAGTAGGAAAGTATTGGAATTTTTGATGATCTTGAGATGTGCTTCTTAATTAAATTCAGCCAGGTGCACCGCACAGGGGAAACAGAGCTGCTAAAAATGCAGAGGAAAACAGCTTGTATTTAGAGAGAGACAGCTGTAGAGGGTACCAGGAGAGGGTGGAAAGAGTGCTGATTGAATACTGCTGCTCCACGCTGTCTTGTGATTTTCTATGAAAAACTCATTTTGGATTATATTCCATTTGTGCCCCCTATTGAAAAATGTTGTGCTTGCCTCGTAAGTGCCCCACATCAAAGCTTGTGAATCACATTTGTTGTGCTCAGCCTTTTAAACTGGTATCATGGCAGTCCTCCTAAATAAAGGAATGTATTAAAACATGATGTACGGGATTTTATAGCACTCCGCTTTCCTCTTATAATTGTTGGTAAAAATAAATTAAAGGATTAGTATGTAAAGAATTTCTTTTATTTGTGATGCTGTAGAGGATGTGGTGGTGCATCTACTTCGACCACTCCTCTGCTTCAGTCTCTGACTGTGGGTAAGGAAACCAAGGAAAAGATGATGAAAAAGGTATCAGAAACTGATTCACTGAAAAAATATTGATGTGAATAGACTTCATCAGGCATTTATTGTGATCAGTATTATGTTTTAAAAGAGGAAATAAGATAAAAATTAAACTTAAATGCCTCAAACTGGCCACTTCAGTTATAACTATTCATGCAGTAAAGAGACTTGATTTCTTCTGGAGCTGAACATTTGCATTTCTGTTGCTGAGCACCAGCATCTGCATTCTGGGGGAGAGGTTGCTTTAATTTAAATTTGAATTAGTTAGCCATCTTTTCGGATGGGATGCCTACTGTGCAGCTTCAGATGTCCAAAAGGTCTCTGTTACTGCTTGTGTTGGAAAGCCCACCTTGGGCAGAAAAACATCTGCAGAAGGAATGCATCCCACCTACCTGAGACCCCTATTTGGGGGATGGAATGGGTGTGGAGGGAACCTGGACTGCTTGCTTAGACTTGTGCCTAACTTGTAGGTTTTAAATAATAAATAAATGTATATATCCAGTGGTTGAATTTGAGAGTGCCTTGTTGCATTCATTGGAGATGACCAATAGCAATTGATCAAATTAATTTAATAATCTTCCAGTTGTGGGGCAGAATGGAGATCACTTTTGGTTTTGGGACCAAAGATGATCCCTCCATAAAGGGTTATTTTGCTTTCCCCCTTTCCCTCACCCCAGCTTATTGTAAATACTGTACACAATGACCACAAAAAATAAGGCTAAAGGGTGGGAGGAAGAAGGAATATAAAGAGCCTTAGAATAGCTTTATGTTGATTCTGTTAGAATTGACTGAATTCTCCTTAAAATCCTAATGAATATACAACAACTGAATTCCATGCAGTATCATTTTTTTAAATACTTTTTGTTTGTGGAAATCATGTTGGAAATATCTTCTAAAAGATGATGTGCTAAAAAAATACTAAAATGCATTTGAGAATAAAGGGACAAATGAATGGGCACACGCTCTAAGGGAACCTTTCTCTGCTCTTTTCCAGGACCTGTTAACAAGACACAAGTTGTTGGTAGCAGAATTTCTGGAACAAAATTATGATACAGTAAGTACAAATGATAGAAGAACTTTCTAAAATCTCTTCATGCTTAGCTGGAGGAAATGTGCTTTCAGTAGTGGAGGATTTCATGCTCCACATAAAATAGTCACACAGGACTGCAAAACTAAGCATTGCTTTTACTAAATGAAATACTGTCTGAAATACAGGTACCCACACTGCTCACATACACAGGGGACAGATGCCAAGTTTTGAGGAGAACTCATAGTTTAAAAATAAGTTTTATTCATCTCTGTATTGTATCTCCTCATAGGTGAATGGAACTGCAACCTTAGTATGTAGATAGACCATGGGGAAAAAGTGTTCACATTTTTTAAATAGTTTTGTGGTATTCCAGCATTGATAGGGCCGTACCAGTGCAATTTGTAATACTCTGAGACAGAGGAGAAGAGGTACTGGAAGAAGTTTTAGCATTACTGAAAATTACATGCACCTCACTGGGAGACTGAGATGTCACTACTCATCTTACCATCCTAAATCAATTAGTCCCTTGGTTTGTTGCCATTTTTCACTTTGACTTTTTGGCTCTGTTTTGAACCAAATGTCGGTCAGAAAAATTCCACTGGAATCAACTAAAATTGGTCTGATACAGATAATGGAATGAGACTGCAGGTTACGTTCTTGTGTTACCTTAGGTATTCTTTATTTCATTGCCAAAGTAAAAAGGCTGATGACTATTTCTTTAATTCTAGAGTTACCAAGAATGTTAAATAAAGATCAGGCTGATTATTGCCGAGTCATAAATGCAGCTTAACTGGAGCAAAATTAGTGTTTCTGCTAATCTTTCCTCTGTTAGTACTGAAGGACTACAGTGGAACAGTCTCCGTTCTATGTTTATTGAACATTTAAAATTTGAAGTATAAATTGTGGGCATTAGGACTTTTTAGATGATTCTTGGACAGTGGTAGGTTTATTTTGCTTGTTTGGTCGATGGCTTGAACATACAGTAGCACTGCTGCTCAGTCTTCTTGACCGCGAGATTCCTTTGACCCAACACTGCAAAAACCAGCATGCACTCTACTCCTGGTGAACCTCATTCTGCAAAGTGCTTTAATGAGTGAAGGTGTTGAAGGCAGGTGGCACCTCACAAAGAGCTTTTGGCATGTGACAGTACGGGATGTGCTGTCATCAGTTTGGGGTGTTGCATTAAACCACAGAGCAAGTCACAACCATGATGTGGGTGAGTGGCTGTTACATGCCGGAGCCATGTGTCCCAGCAGCAGATTCACTCTCTTGTAAAAGAAGGCTGTACAGGCACCGGCTGACTTCTGTCCTAGCTGGCTCATGCCACCTTCTATTACATCCAGTCCATATGTGGTATTGCTCCCTGTAGTAGTTGGCAGATGAGTATTACTGGGCATTAATTCACTACGTGATAGCAAGCAAAGAAAAAAGGCCACAAGAACTGGGCCTGGCGTTGCAGTGAAGTGTTAGAGGGTGCCACTACTGCTGCTTCTGCTGCTTCTCTAGGGTGGGAAGGACAGGGAGGAGGAAACAGGGAAAAGGAAGGATGGACATGAATTGAATACATTTGTGTTTTCTTGTTACTCCAGATCTTTGAGGATTATGAAAAACTCATTAATTCAGAGAATTACGTAACAAAGAGACAATCTTTGAAGGTAAAGCAAAATTTCTCAGCACTTTCCTTCACAATTTGTATTTCATGTTATGCAGAATATCCAAATGCATATATAGCAATGAAGTAATCATATACTTTCTAACAAAAAAGAAATGAATGTTTGGGGATGTTTTCATACAATGCACAAGAGCTTGCTGTGAATTTTATTTCCTGGAACACTGGTGAAGCATTGGACCATTTCTGTGGAACAAGCGCCATCATTTTGCCTGACCTCAAGTTTGTACTTCAATTCAGAACATAGTTAGAATGAACTTGAGAGTAACGTCATACTCCCTGTTTGTCTGTCACTGCTTGCTGCTGCAGCACCAAGCCTGACATGGAATGCAGATGGGACCAAATAGGTGTGTTAATGTCACAACTGAGTGAAATGAAGGTGTCTTTGTGGGACAGTTGCACTACTCTTGCTTCTGTTCCAGCTGGCTCACACCAGCTCCTATTACATTCAGTCCATATGTGGTAACCATTTCTGTAATATTTAGAACGTGGGCATTAAGTAACTTACTACATGATAACAAGTCTCGTTAATTTTTTTAAAGGTAGTGACATTGAAAGCTCTTTAGGCAAACATTAAAGTGTGCTGCTGCTTTCTTTGCATTCAAAAATTGTGTGGTAAACTGAAAAAGGTTGTTGTTTTTTTTTTTTTAATTGTCTCTATAGCTGCTGGGTGAATTGATTCTGGACCGACACAACTTTGCCATCATGACAAAATACATCAGCAAACCAGAGAATTTGAAGCTGATGATGAACTTATTGCGAGATAAAAGCCCCAACATTCAGTTTGAAGCATTCCATGTGTTCAAGGTGAGCTAGCTTTAGCTGTAGAGATGGTAGACTTTCTTTTCTGCTCATAGAATTGTCTTTCAAGGTAGGCAAGAGAAATCACAGAAAAATAAGGCTAAAGGGTAGGGTTTACAGTCATGTCAAGTGTTTGAGAACATCACTGAAAACCTCTCTATCATGCAGCCTCTGTCTGTTTTGCCTTCCTTCAGGTGAGTTCTAATGCAGCATCATTTCAATTTGGCCTGAGGTAATCAATCACACAGTGATGAGGTGGATGGTACCAGTACCAAAATACACGGCTCCTATATGTTATCCAGGGTCCCTTCCCCAGCTCATAGGTATTTCACCATGGGATTCTGCATAAACATATTCAAACAAACAAACAAACAAAAAAAACCATAATGTCTTTAAACTCTACATTAAGACCAAAAGTAGACAGTGCTAACACTGTGCATCAGTGTGAACACAATTTGCTTTTAAAGGTATTAAAAAGATTTGGTAAATCTGAGCTTGAAATGAGTTTAATCCTCCCATCCTTTTGCACTGATCATTAACTCAGTCTTAAACGATTACGAGACCCAACTAGCGTCCTCTTTTTCATTGATTAATGTTAACAGGTGAAAAGTTTACCATTTTCCTCTCAAAAAGGTTCTCTGCTCTGAGTCAGAGGGTGAGTTAAATTGTTACAGTGCAAGTCTACCTTTAATTTGGAGTTACTGTATTAATTTCAAACTATGCAAATAGAGCTGCTAGTAATTTTCAGCAGAGGGGAGTCTGTGAGGATATCCTTCCCCAAGATGGTTAAGAAAGATACCACATCACAGCAGAAGTCATGCTATTCTGGAAAGGTTACATCACCCTCCACAAATTCAGGGTGCTTGTTGGGTTCTGTAGTTCTGCCATTTCTGAATTGGCAAAAAGCTTTCAGGTCTTTGGTGTGGAGGCTTAGAGGATGTACTGCTTCTCCAAAAAGCTTTTCATTTACCAAAAAAAAAAGTCTTGAGGAGGATTAAGAAAAAAAAAAATCCCTCCCTGAAATAAGCAGCTTGGTAAGCTGTTCCCTTGCTGACTTCCTCTGTAGTCAGCTGAACCACTGTGAGCAACTTCTCCTCCTCCTCCTTATCAGGAGGTCTGTAGCTCCAAGATAAGAGAACAGTCAGGCTCAAAACACTTGCAGCCTTTGAGATGCCTGTGGAGGGAAGGGATCAGAGGATTGGGCTCTGTTTGCCACTCCGTGAATAAATGCCAGATTTCTATGTATGAAACACGAATTGCTGGTCCTGAATTAATGATAGGCATGGCCTGGGCTTGGGAACAGCTGATTTTAGTTATTTTAAGAAGCATTTGAAAGGATTTTGAATAATTTGTAAGGATTCCAGTGTGCAACTGTGTCACTTGTTGCTGTTGCTCCCATTCTGCCTTCCCATTCCTTCCTTCTTTTCCTTTGCTGGCAGGCCACGTCCCATTTCCAATTAGAGTGTAGGTATTGTAGGCTCAACCTTCAGGTGCCCAGCAAAATAAATAGTGCATGATGGTAATCTTGCATCTCTTCAGTTCAAAGCACCAAACTCTGTTCTCAGATACTATCCTCCATGGGATATTGCTTTTTTTTTTTTTTTTTTTCCAGCAGTACCCATCAGCAGCATTTAAGTGGTGCCTTATGCTATCTTGTATGCATAATGTTCCTTGTGTGGGAACTGCAGACTCAGAGCAGAATCTGATCAGCTGGAAATTACTTGTTTATCACTAGCAGCAGCAGCAGCACACCAGCGTAACTCCAGAGGTGCAGCAAAGCTCCTCTTTTAGGTCCTCACTGAAGACCTGAGTTATCTGGATCTAGAAGCATTCAGCTTCTCCCAGGTGGGCAGGGGAGGTACAGGATATAATAGAAAATTCTATTGTGAATTAGCTTTTTAGAGAAGGCCAGAGAAGAGCATTTTTCTCTGATTTCACTTTTTAAATTTAACTCTAACTTCTGGAGAACTAATAATAGGAAATTCTTAAATGTTTAAGAGAGCAGGGGAAAACATTACTCCTTTCTTGTGCCCCGTTCTGCAGTGTCCCTGCCTACTGTTTCTGGGTTAGTGTCCCTGAATCCAGTTCTCTTGTCAGCTGTAATAATTCTGTGATAATGTAACTGGGAGAGGAATCTGGTCCTCAGCTTTTAATCTCATAAATTTTAAACTGTGCCTGCATTTTTAAATTGTGCTTGCAAAATACCTCTACAGCCCTGACTGAAATTACAGCAGACTAACCACAGTGATTAGAAATCAAAGGTCTGCTGAGAAGCAGATACTTGCTGCTCTGTCTGAGCTGCCAAAAGATTTGGATTTAAATTACCTGATTTAGATGTTTCACCAGTTAGATACATTTGAAATGAAAAAGTGCTTGTTTTGTAAGCATTCGGGTTCCAACTTTCCCCATGTCCCGGCCAACCGCCAAAAAAGCCTTATGACTCTTAGCTCCATGAGGCAATTTCTAATTATTGAGGATCCAAAACTGTAAGACAGAGACTAAAATGATGAGCACCTCAAGTACAAAAATATTTTGCAGGAATGTTTGGTGGCTGACAACGCCAGTACCCCTTTGAGCTCTGAGAACATTCCGCTCATCCAGGATGTTTTGCGTGGGAAATCGAAGACAAACAGGGCATCTACTTGCAGTGTCTGCTTCCATTTTCCTCTCAGAGATGCTTGATCTTTCTCCTAGCTTCCTCCTCCTGTTCCTTTTGCCTAAGCAAGATGGAGCTTCTGCCTTGCATCATCCTAAAGGCCCGTGGTTACTTTGTGAAGCTGGATGTCCCACACAGTGTATGCGTGAGGATTAGCCAGTATTTAATCATTAGGAAAAGCTAACACACCCCACCTCTTTCCTTCTCCCCCAGAGATGTTCCAGCAGGGTCTCCTAGAGCTGTGGGCTTTGCCCACAGTTCTCCTCTGCGCCAATGTCAGTGAAGAGGTCTCAGTCCTGAGCATTCACACTTCGAGGACCAAATGTTAGGAAGGGCTCTCCAGCTCCTGCGATGGATTTGTGAAAGTTATTAGTGGAGCCTGCTGTGAGTTTGCCCAAAGGGGAGAGCACAGCTTTCAGATGTACACGAACGTGGTACAGGTCATCCTTTGACCTAATGCATTTACAAAGTAAGGCTAGTAACAAGCTCTCTTGGCTTTCACATAAACAATTAGCTTATTTTGAGGAAAACACCCTGGAGCGGTGAATTGGGATTATGTAACTTTCTTGTTCTTAAGCAGACATTTAGCAAGATATATTTTACTGTTTAAATCTAAAAATAGACTGGGTACACTGTGTTTTGTGACCTTAGTTTAATTTTTCCGTTCTCTTTCATGCACATTACAGAGCTACCTCTTGCTCTGCAAATGGTCTCACATAATTTGACCGTGTGTGGATGTGTCCTCTCTGTCTCTTAGCTGGAGAATTTGTAGGGCAAGAAGTGCAGAGCATTACGGTATAAGCAACACGAACTGTAAGGCACTTCTGCGTGCAGTTTCCTGACACAGTAAGATTGTGTGTGACCCCAGATTAAGTCTTAAAATACTAAGTCCAGGGTATCCAATGCCTGTACTTGCTTCTGCTCTGCTGGCCTCCCAGAGGATGGTGATTGCTGGTCATTAATTGTAAGGAAACAAGGTCAGGTTCTCTAATCAAGTGATTTTGCTATTTGTTTAGGAAAAAAAAATAGTGTATGACTTTTAATGCAGAAGAGAGCAAGAGGCAACTTTGGGCAACTTTTTCTGAGTTGATTTTCATTCCAGTCCTTTTAAAAATATTCACAAAACGGAACTGTGCTGAAATGGCTATTTTTAGAGTTGGAATTTTAATACAAGTACTCTCTTTATTTTGGGTCTCTCTCTCTCATATATCAGAATTAAGTGCACTCTAGAACACACAATCTTTTATAGTAAAACCATGGGTGAAACGGACTTTCTGTGAAGTGTTGTAGCTTAAGTTAAATTTCATTTCAGTAAAAATATTCCAGCTAGCATTAGTAATGATTTCTATTTACAGAGGTTTATCTCCTCCTTTATGACAATAGAGAGTTCTGAATAAGGGGGCCTCCTTTTTAAATGCAAAATTTTATGGTGGTCCTAATCCTGGCCTTTGCAAAGCTGATTAGTTGATGCTTGCAGAATTTATTTTGTTTGCTTAGCTGAAGCATTGAATAACATTTCAGGAATTTTCTGGGCCTTTAACATTCTCTCTTTACAAGTCCCTTTTGACACTGAGCAAGACTGGCAGTCAAGATGATCCTTGTTTGAATGTTCAGTCTGACAGTTTTGCAAGGGAAAGATAATAATCTATAAATAATCGAGCAGGAAGATAAACAGGATGTGATGTCCTCTATTAAACTAAGTTCTTTAATTATTTACTGTGGCAATACCAGTTGCAGAACCAACACGAAATGCTGGTATTTACTAGTTTCACCCCTAAAGCCTTTCAGTTCTGTTTGCTGACCAGATAGGTTTTTACAAGAAGAATGATGCAGATTTCTTCAGTTTGAGAGCCAGCTTTTAGTTATCTTTGTAAAGAGGCCTAATACTCATTGAAGGAAGATGTTCAGCAATTCAAGATCAGGCCTTCTGTAACGGATCCCCAAAGGTCACAAAGGGGGAGTTGAACTCCAAAATGAAAAACTTGGAGCAAAGTTCTCTAATGGTTATTTTCCTCGCCCTGGCCTGCAGGCTTGCGTCCTGCTTTTCCCAAAGGAAGCTTGGCCGGGTGACTTGGGGCTTACCACGGTCCAAGTCCTAGAAGTGTCCAGCCTCGGTCAGCAGGATGACCTCCCGCAGGTCAGCGCGTGGGGAGCTGACGCGTGGGGCTGCTGGAGCTGAAGGCGTGAGCTGCCGCAGCCTCAGCCAGAGCCAAGCGTTCGTACCCACGAGACTTCACGATTCGTATTCCCTAGATAAGGCACAGAGTGCAAAACCATCAAGTACGTTCAGATTTACATCCCCAAACCCTTTATTTCTGAGACTAAGGGGAAACAACAGATCGATAGCAGAATATCAAAAATATTTAAGATGATGGCTCAAGGTAATCAGAGGAAACTGATGTGGAGCCAGCAGCTCCAGGGCTGGGGTGAGCGATTGTGCCGCCTGCGCTCGGCCGGACAAAACGCCATTCTGTGCTGTCAGCAGATGTTTGTTTTTATTCTGGTTTGAACAGGCTTGGAGGGAAACTGGCCGTTTTCCAGTTCTGTCCATCCTTAATTTCTTCTCGTCGGGTAGAGAATAACTTGAGTTATTTATGTCGTTGCACAAGCGCTCAGACAGTGTTTTGTTGACCAGCCATGGTAACCTCAGCGCAAGCCAGATGTGGGAACTCTTCCTGCGGTGGCCAGGGGGTGCAACGTGCGCGTTCCCTCTGCCGGGCTGATGTCCGCAGACCCCCGATCCCCGCGGCATCCTGAGGTCCCTGGGCAGAGCTCGTCGCCGCCGGCCTTGAGTTTCCTGTTGTCAGCCGGCGCGCGAGGCAGAGAAAATGTTAACGAAGCAGTGCTGCAACCTATGGGGTTGTGCTCAGAGCTGGAAAACTGGGGTTGTAGGTTTTACAACGGGAAAAATCAGAGCACAGCTGGGCTTAGCCTTACAAGTTGCTACTTGACAAGACCAGTAAGCCCCCAGCACTGGTGAGCATCTGAGTGTCACATCACCTCCCTGCTCCGCTCTGCTCGGGGCAGCAGGGAGCTGGATGCACCACGGCGCTGCTGCTCCTGCTGCTGTAAATTTCCACGCTCCTGTGAGTGGATTAGGCCGGGGGAAGTGGAGCCTCTGACGTGTCTTCCAACCCAAAACAAAGCTGGCGAGTCTAATTTTAGGCCTGGTTTAGTATGGAAATGATATCAAAACTGACACAGAGCTTTTCCGTTCTCCTGATAATTAATTTGTGTAGTAAGTCTTGCATGTGGGAGAGGCTGAGAATAGAGAGCCCGCTCTCAACAGCTGGGTTGGCAATCGAATGCTTTATCAACAAGGAGCCAAATTAAGGGGAAACGATGCCACACGCAGGCATAGCTTTGCTTCGAGTTGCTGTTGAACCAACACGTTTGCAACTCCTCTCCCCGCGCCCTGGGACAAGGTGTGTAGCGGCGCCGTGTCTGCCTGCCAGCCCTCAGCTGACTTGTGAGAAAATAACTTATGGCAATATTGTGACTGACTGTTCATCTCTCTTTCTCTCTCTGCCGTGCCTGGTTGTGTTTGCACGTTAGGTTTTTGTGGCCAGTCCAAACAAAACACAGCCTATCATGGAGATCCTGTTGAAAAACCAACCCAAGCTAATTGAGTTTCTGAGCAATTTCCAGAAAGAGAGGACGGATGACGAACAATTCACTGATGAGAAGAACTACCTGATCAAGCAAATCCGAGACTTGAAAAAGCCGACGGCGTGAAAGACTCGTCTCGTTTTCCACTGTAGGCATTAATCTCATTTGTTAAGTTCCTCTGTGTCCCTTAAACACCACAGTAGTGCTTGAGAAGGCACAACAAGTGTCTGTTTTTTTTTATTTCATCTTTGTTCCTAGATGTCAAGAGTATAGGGATTTTACATGAAAACTAAAAAAAAAAAAAAGAATAATATATTATTTTTAATCAAGACTATAATTATTTATGTCAGTTTAGAATCTCTCTGTAATAGAAGCTGGTTTGATAGATTTCCGTTTGTGCTCAAGAAGGATGAACCTCTTTGCTTAACTTTATCAGCAAACCTGAACTGTTGGTGAGTGCACAAAGTAGGTCTTCTGAGGACTAATGCTCTTCCTTGCACCTGTAGTTGTGACTTTGTTTTAGTGCTGCACACACACAAGACTGTGAAAGAGTACATTCGTCTCTGGAGTTAGCTGCAGGTACAGATTCTGTTCTTCAGTCAAAATAGTGGGAGATAGATTAAAAAGCAGTAAAGGTCACATTTTCGCTTTATTTTTGTGTTCTTTCATCTTTAAGTTTTCTTTTACCCTAGATCAGAGGTTTTCTATTCAGTCTGCACTAGGGAAATGGACGAAGACATCAGCCAGATGAGCTGTTCCTGCCATCCTCCCATTTTCCTGTACCCGATCTACCTTGTGCTAGAGCACAGGCCGTTCCCACCAGTTTCTGGCCAGACCGACGGACCGTGTAGTCCTGCTCCTCCTAAAACCAGCGAGAAGTCTGTCCCCGGTTGCGTGTGGCGGCCGGAGCTGAGCCCTGGCACCGGTGCTGAGGGTCCTCAGCATCCTCCCGCCTGCGCCAGCTGGGGTTGAGCTGGGATCGGTGAGGGGACGCAGCCGTGATCCACGCTCTGCTCCTTCAGGCTTACTGGTGCTGGGCGTGCTTTGGCCAAGGTTTTTACGTCTGGGTGCTGAAAGGAAGGACTCCTGATGATAAATGGCCTCAGCCTGACCCACCTGAGTGGCCCGGGGTCGTTTGAGAGCTGCAGGTGCTCTCAAAGCTGAGAGCGTTTATCGGATCCCTAAATCCAGTTGAGGAGGCCATTTAACAGCCCTAGGCGCCAAGGGCTACTTCTTGTCTGGTGTTTTCTATCCTTGGTCATTCAGATGTGAATTCAGGTTCTGTGTTAAGTTTCAGGAAGGGAAATCATTGCACTGTTCCCATTTTAAGTTTAATAAGCTCTGTGGTCCAAACAGTGTTTCCCAGGTGTGTTTGAGAAGTTTTGGGGGTCTTTTGTTTTCTAGTGGGAAATGAAAATGTTGCTCTGATGCTTTATTAGGAAGTGGAGTTTGAGAGCAGGGAGTGGAAATTTCTTGAATTTTTCTTGACAGCCTAAGTTCTGAGTTTTCCAGTTTGTTGTAAGACAGTTACTTAGCTAAAGCTACAGCTAATGCTTCAGATAAAAAGGTGAAATTGAATTGTAAAAACAGAACAAGACTTTTTCCCTCATAAAACTGTTGTACATTGGGGTGACTGCTACTTTAATTTATGTGCTTTAGAAAAGAGGTGAAACTGAACAGATTGTGGAGTCTTTTTTTTTTTTTTTTAAGATGTCAAATATACACAAAAAATGTACATCTTAGTTGCCTGGAATTTAAAAATAAAACATTTACAACCTATTAAAGGCATGATTACCGATCACCCTTTATTTCTCTCTCTGTTTTTTTTTCCTCTTGCCTTTCGCGATAGCCAGGCTGCGCGGTGCTAAATTCTTTCTCTCCTTTGCCAACCAGTTTCAGCAGGTGGAGAGAGCCAGATGAGCGCTTTCTTCAGAGCTCATCCACCCACCCTGCAAGCATCGCATCTGCAGCCCTTGCTGGCAGGGGGCCTGGCAACCCAGGCTGCAATCTTCACCCCCAGTGCTATCCGTGGCGTGCTCGCTGCTCCAGCCCAGCAGGCCTCAGAGCTAGGCATTGAGGTCTGATCCTCTGAGATCCGGAGCCTGAAGCCGAAGGGTGGGACCCGGATTAACACAGAGGCACGTGGCCATTGCCTCAGCCTCTGGGGTCGCAGGAGAACGTCGGGCTTGCAGCCTGCATTTGGAAGAAGCGCCGAAGGGCGTCTTTCTGGGGAACGCCGCCACGTGACAATGCGAGCGTGACCCACCCGGAGGCGCCCGGCACATCTGTGGGAAAGAACCTCGTAGTTAGTCGAGTCTTCCCCACGCTCAGCTTGCATAGCTCTTTGAAAGAAGCAAAAGAAATGGTGAAGGTGAAATTAAGTACCATAGAAATATTTCACAACAGGTGGGGACACATCCCTAATTAAATGAAAATGAGGTCGTTTCTAATGCAACTTCGAAATAAAGATAGAACTTGCAGTTTCCTTCGGTTCAGTCAATCGAGGCGCCTCTTCTGCCTAAGCAGCTGCTCCCACCAGGAGCTCACAATTTCTCTGAAATCAGTACCTGGGGGAGCTGTGTGGCTGCAGGATGAATTCATCAGTGTGAGGCCAGGGGAGATGATTGCTGTCCAGAGAGAGGAAGATGCCGGAGGAAGCGTGGGCTGCAGCTTCTCAAATCCAGTCCCCACCCAGCATCCGGGGGGGGCTGGATTTTACGAGTGAGTCTCTGCCAACATGCAATGTACGAGCCTGCACGCAAAGCCTTACTTGATACAGCGGAGTGCCAGGAATCTTTGAACCATCGTTTTCTGTCCCAGGATTCGGGCAGCTTGTGCTACCAAGAAAAATGTGATTAGGACAGGCGGCGGCAGCCTCCCATCTGTAAGGGCAGGTACACCAGCAGGTGTGAAAGTGCGGGGAGGGTGCGGGCCTCTGGCCTTCGATAGATGTGGGTGTTGAGACTGCTTGAGCCTCTAAATCTGCGTGCTCCAGGGAAAGGAGCAGATGAGAAGGAAAGAATGACTCGGGCCCTCTAACCTAATGATAAAAGCACTCACATGAGGGAGAGGGGGACCTGGATCCCAGCGCATGCTGTGCTATTGTTTATGAGATTGGAGCAGGGCTAAAGGAACCCAGGACTCTTTCCAAAGGCTGCAGTGATGTTCGGTCGGTAGAGAGGCTTTTTCTCTGGTCAAACGAATGATTCATTTTTCTGCACGAAGTGGAAGCGCTTCGACATTCTGGCTGGAAGCGCCTTTCTGCAGAGCGTCCCCTGCCTGCCGTGCAGGCCGTCATACAGCAGGGGCGGTGGGTTTGGGTGGGTTTCCAACTTGCTGGGTACGCTACCTCCACTAACGCACATCTTCGGCATCGCACGTCGTGGAGCAGCTGGCTTGACAAGGGTTTGGCAGGGATTTAAAAATACCCTTGTCAAAGCAGAGCCCGCTGCATCTGTTCGGAGCCCTGCACAAACACGCAGCTGGGGCGAGCGGTTCAGCCCGTGGCACACCCAGGCACGGCCCTGCCCGGGTGGCAAGCGGGGAGCAAACAACGCGTCAGGACGGCGGTCAGATGCCCGACGGCTCCGTGCGAGCAGCGCAAGCGGGAGCCTCCCTGTTTTAAAGCTGGGTGTGGGAGAAAAATGATATTCACAGAGGGACTCGCCTTGTGCCCTGAGGAGTGTCAAGGGCAGAGCCACAATTAGCTCGTGGGATAGAGCAGGTTCGCGCTGCGGGCTGGCAGCAGTGGCTCCTGCTGCCGGACAAGCGTGGAGAGGAAGGAGACGGCAGGGACAGGCGCACGGGCAGGCCAGAAAGCTGCAGCTCACAGGGGTGTCAGGCATTGCTGGGGAGGGAGAGCCATACGTGTGTTGGTTCAACAGCCCCAGCTCTGCGGCCTGCACCCCTTCCAGCCACGCAGCCAGGGTCCTCTGCTCCTGCTGGCTTTTGCTGCCTCCTGATGAACCTGTCTCGCCCCACGCGTGGAACGAAAGGCTATCGGCAGGTGAATGTGCTGGCATGCACGCTATTTTAAATATGTCTTTCAGGCCTCTCTGAAAGGACATTGGGCAGGAGGAAGATGTGTCAATGCTGGCCTTTGTAAGACACATCCCTAAGGCCTGGCTTTTGCTAAAGCTCTTGAAATACTTCATGGCTCCCCCAGGCTTCTTCAACCTCTTATTTCTTCTCCAAATTAGAAATTTAGCTGCCCTAGGGGAAAATTTACTGGCAAAGGAGCGAGGTGACCTCACCAGAGCCAAAGGAAAGATAATTGAGCAATGAAAACGAAGGAAGAGAAAAAAAACACAGGCAGAGTGCAAAGGATTCGTTTGTGTTAATAAACCTCTCCGGTTCCCATGAGTAGCATGCTGCAGAGGTAACCAGCTACGGTAAAGCTGGACCCAACGAACAGCCGTGGTCCCTTCCACAGCGGTGGGAGTTCGGTGGCCCCGCGAGCTCAGCGACTCCATCCTGCGCTGAGGAGGAGTCCGGCTCCTCAGCACGACGAAGTGGAAAATTTCAGGTACAACCCCAGCACGCGCGGAGTGCAGAAGGTAAACGTCACGCCGCAAAATACCCCAGGGAAAAGCTGCGCTCAGCACTCTCCTCTGCATGTCTGTTCCTAGCCCGAACGTGGTTAAGCCCGTGCAATGCCCTTTACCAAACGACAGCCTCATTCTTTGCTCTTCTTTACGAGTTTTGTGCCAAGTGCCCTCACGAACACCAGCGCACCTCCGCCCGTCAGTGTCTGCAGCAGCGGCAGCGGCATTTTCTGGGTGCCAGCAGCGTGGTGCGCGGCAAAGCTCAGCCCGCACCCCTCGGGCTCCGGGCGCGGGGTCCCCGCGCTCCATCGCTCCGCGGGCGCTGCCCTCTCCCGGCTGGAAGCTGGTGGAGCAGCTCCGTGCTGCTGGGGACTTGGCCCTTCGCAGAGCAAGGACAGCACCGGGCCACTAAAGGGCGTGCGCGTTTCAAAGCACTCTGTCGTGTTTCTAATAAACCAATGCACTTAAAATGCACCTCAGTACTTGCTGTTGGATTAATTTATTAGCCGAAAACATGTTTTGCTGTAAGGCAAACAATTAACAGAGAAGTTCTGTGATTCTCAGTCAAGAAGCCAAATTATTACTGGTAGTTAATACCTGCAATTGAAATGACTGCTCTGCAACGAATGGAAGAGACCCCAAATGCATATGGAAATCTCATACATATATATATAAAATATATAACATTTACATTTCTTAATTTTAAATACAGTTTTCTTTTTATGTAAGAAACAAACACCCTAGAGTTCATTTGCAAAATAAGCACTGCAGGAGATGCCCGGTCTTCTGCGCCTCTCTCGGGTGAGCAGATGACGTGCACAACAGCGCCTGTGTAGTCTGGGGTTGAGAAACCCCATTCCCATTCTTCCTAGTGGCCACGCTAAAGACACTACTTTGCTATCCCAGCAAGAAGTAAAGTAGTGTTACACTGATACCCAGAGAAACTGGCGAACCTCTGGAGGAATTTGTAGAAAGACAGCATGACAGAAAGTCAGACTTCCAAGCCTTCAGCCTTAAAAGCAATTCCAAGTTTCACAGAAAGTTTTGTACAAAAATTCCCTTTTTAAAAAAAATCAATAAAAAGTAAAATCTTAACTCCTCATGAAGTATGGGCTACCAGCAGCATTCACTGCAGCAGAATTATTTAATGTGCGATATTTGATGCGTATCTTGATTTACCCCTCCGTGTACCCAGGCCACCTATGACCTTTTGGGGACTTTTCAGTTTCAGCTCTTCCTGTACATATACAGACTTCTTTACCTATTTTGATACCAGTTGGCTGATCAGTATAAAACCTGAAGGGGCCTTAAACCTGCACCTGTTTTTTTCCCTGCTTCTACTTCAAGTAGAAAAGCACTGCCAATGGATTATGAAAACAAGGTTTCAGGGGGTAGGGTGGATTTTATACTCTAATCTGGACAGTGTTCTTCCGATCTGTAGAAAAAGCCAAGAATAATTACTCTAACACAAGATGCTTACAAGAAGTGGAAAGAAAAAATATGCCAAAGTAAAATATTCATGATTTAAAACAGACTAAAAAGACAATCTTGCTTATGAAACACCAACAATATCCAACTTTAACCTCATATGGAAGTTACAAGCAGTGAAACTGTATTCCTTGATGAGAGGAAAAAAAAAAACCAACAAAACTATTTCTAAGGTTTGCACAACATCCAGAACGGGAACTTAATCCGCAGGCCCACAACTGGATTTACGCTGGGCTCTGAATCTGACAGGTGAGGCACAGACCTCTTGCAGCTAGATCTGCTGGTCCTAAACTAAGTTCAGGATCTCAGTTCCTGCACTCTAGATCAGAAGACCTGGTGATAGTTCAGTTACTTCCTCATGAACTACTGGGTGAAAGCACTTTTTTGCAGTGTGATGCAAAAAATGGGTTTTGCCATCCTTCCTGTGGTTGACAAACAGGGTCATATTTTTCTCCTTCACTACCACTGCCTGGTCCTGGGAAGCAAAGCTGTGTGCACCCAGCTTAGCAGGCCAGCAGTGGTGCAGGAGGTCGGCCACCTGCCTGATGAGATTGCTGCTGCTAACACCGCACGCACCTCACTCACCCAGCAGCCGAAGACTAGTCTTCAGTTTAACTGCACTGAGAGAAACAGCAGCTTCTCCAGCTTCGTGGAGAATTCTCCTGGTGGTAAGAGGATATAAGCATTCCCCTGTTCTGATACGAAGTTACACTATGGGCTGTGAGGAATCACAGCTACTTGCTGCAGTTCCGAGCATCAAGAACTGTACCTGAAATTATGGGACCAGTAGCCAGACTGGGTGAGAACAAACTCCGTATTATTAATGCCACATTAATGCTGCTTTGCACGCTGTCCAGTCCCAGCTTTGCTATCCAAAGCCTACAAGGAATAAACAGAAACTTACAGCAGCACCTTTGAACATGATTCCCCTTCCAGGGTTTTAAGGAGGGCAACAAAGAAAGACGATGCATGAAAGAATTGGGAAGAGGCTGTTTACATATCTTACCGGCAGCAGCACAAGAAAAGGTTTTAAGGCATTTGTACTTGAGAGCTCAGCAGAGGAGTGAACAGAAAGTCCTGGAACATCTTGCTACGGCAGCCAGAGGTCATATTCAAAGCGGCAAACAGCTGAGAGTATGGAGAGCAACCTCTCAGATGGTTCTGGGCACAACTCCCTATTCCCGTTACCTGTCACCTACCCAGCGGCCCCTCAAAAATAGCAACAACATGAGACTGCATGAAACCGGCTGTTTTAATGTCACCTGTGCTCCTCATGTAGACAGCCAAGAGACTGGCACCTGAAAAGATCTGGGCTATTCCGCTGGTACAGACCATCCTGTCTAAGAAACAACAGGACATCTGGCTCTTTATCAGCTTCTCCAGTCCCAGACGCCTGTTAGTGAAGCTTAACAAAAACTAAACACTAGCAATCTTCACAGAGTACGTAGGGGCCAGTGATAAGCATACAGCCAAATTCTTTTCGGCCTGTATCCAGAAGCTGAGAAAAAGCAAACCTAGTCTAGGTCTAGATTAATTCAGACGGGGTGCACTCGAGGAAGCACACAGAACACAGAGCAGCGATGCAAGTACCACAGAACAAAACAGCTGTGCTGCTGTGGTGGTTGGAAGAAGTTATGTTGGAGAGACAAGCTTAATCTCCAAATCACTTATCTAGCAACCATTTCCAGCCCAATGGCAGCATCTCCATTATACAAGCAGACCGAGAAGCAAAAGCCATTTCCAGGAACTAGGAATAATTACTAGTGATGATTTATCTACCATTTTCTAGGAGATTCCCTTGAGTACTCCACTGGAACTAGGGCTTATTTCTGCATTCTGCTAGCCCAGAACTTAGAAATCCATTCCCTCAATCCATACACCAAGCAAAGAGATACTGTTTTATTATTCCTCTGACCTACCAGCAACGAACTTTCAGTATTTTTTCTGTGCATTAACAATGATTTGCCACCCAATTACTTTCATAGAAAATACAAGCAGCATTTTTCCCCAGGAACTTCTAAATTAAAAAGACCTTCAGGTAATTCCGTAAAACATTTAAGACATCATAAATAAACTTATTCTAAAAATCAGTTTCCAAACAATAAATAAAACTCTTCATTATTTGAAAGTGCAAACAGGCTGCATTATAAAAAGTACAGAGCAAGACTGCAGAAGTGCTTAATTATTCAATAGTGCCCAAGACACAGTTTCTTGTTTTGGTGCTGCTGGTCATCTACTGATTTTGTTTTCTGGACCCCATCTAAAGTAAAAAAAAGAAAATATGTGAATCATTAACACAACAGTAAGCAGAGTCTAAGTACTCAACAGGTACAGGCACACTGGGTGCGGGTAGGAAAGATTGTCTTCTTCCCCATATAGGGCTCATGCAATAATCATAGCAAGAGAAACACATTACGGAGAGAGAGCAAATTAAAACAGTTTAGTGTTGAAAATACAAGCATACCATCCTAAAGAAAACATTGTTAGAAAAATGAACCCCGTTAAAGGTTGTCAAACAAAAGTACCACGGGATGAACCTTTCTCCAGCTGAAAACCGTTAGCAGAGAGAGGGACAAACGCACCCTGACATCACGCAGTTATTACTAATGCCATAAACACTACCCTGAACCCCTCCCTCCCCCTTCCTTGCCATGACCCATAAGGAAATAGCTAGCAAAGAGACTTTTCCACTAATCTGGCTCACTACACGTTAGGAATTAGCTTGTAGGATGTGGCTATTCATGTGCTACAAAACCCACCTACAGTCTTGTTTATGCTCCTAGCATGGTACTCAATGCTTTGAGCAACTGCCAGCTCCCTATCTGTATGCTCCACATGTTTCTGCTTGAGGCACAAAAATTATTTAGCTTATTTTTCCCCATTATTTTCCCCTCCGGCTGAGAAACATTTAAAGGACTGGTGGCTGACAGTAGGTGCCAGTGGTAGGCCCCTTCTGTAGCGCAAAAAGGCCTCATCATAACTCTCATCTAAACTCTGTTTTCAGAAGGTGACAGCTCCCTTGCTAGAAGGGTGCAGGTAGACAAGGATTTTGTGACCTGCGCCCCAGCTACCATCAAAAATAACAAAAAAGAAGGAAAAAAAGAAAAGTTCATTGGAAAACATTGGTGTAGATTCTGCTTCATAAGATAAGCGCTGTGTTCTGCACAACGCATTTAAATGACTTGGAGGAGTCCAACTTCTCTTGAAAAAAATGGCACTCCAAGTCCCTTAAAGTCTTCACAGAAAACAATAGAAAACATGACAGAGTAGTCTGAAATGATCTGAGTGCAGAACTGCATATTGTCGATCTTAATAATAGCATTACTAGATTTTGTAACACATGCAAGTGCCAAGCATTTATTAAAACAAGCTTGTATTTTTGACTTACCATTAGTTCATCTATTCAAAAAGTTCAGAGAAGTGTTCACAGCAAAGTTTAACTAATTGAAATCAATCCCCAGAGGAATTCAGGTTTGTTTAAAACTTGATCTCACTTACTGATTTCAGTCATAAAACACATTAATGAAAAAACACTTACTTTCCCTAGTCATGGGATCGTGGAATTCAAGGGCATTAGTGTGAAATGGGTTTAGTTGCCACTGGTAAAAGAAGAAGAAAAAGTTTACTTAGTCCAGAAGACAGAAGAACAAAGGGAGAAAGAAGTACTCTCCAGCCCTTCACTGTGCGGTAAGAAAAGAAGGGCTCCCCCTCAAACACACACTTCCTTTGAGGATAAGAAGTTAAGGGATGTGCGGCCATTTATTGCCTTGAGAAGGGGAAAGGAGCCTGCTCAAAGCGACAGTGCTGCAGTTTGTCACGGTGAGCACCCTGAGCACTCGGCCACCTTCAAAACCCACGGCAGCTCTCAGGAGCTGCTGGAAGGGCCTATGAAAGCACACAGCAATCTCCTGCATCAGCTGCTGTTCTGTGACAGGGGGCTTGAGGGGAACTTCAGAGCGTTAAGAAACCGTGTCAGTCAGCAGCAACAAGTTAGAGGGAAATCTGGAAGGAAACTCCATCCCAGAAAACAGGCACGCTCAGCCCCACCATCTGGCATATGGCACACCACTCCTCCCAAGAGTCATGCCAGAGCAACCTCTCGATTCCACTCACACTTGATTAAACAGCACAAGAAAATACTCCTCTACCCTGGCACCAGCTGACTGCTCACTCCACCCTCTGTCCCAGTGCTGCCCAGAGTTTTTAGAACATAGAACATTTAGTCACTTACAGTAAATTTGCTTACACCCTCCAGTTCTCCAAATTTCATATATGATATGTCTGCTTTCTTTTTTCCAGCATCAACATCTCCTGCATAGATTTGCTTGATACCAGCCCCTTTGATTAAAGGGACACATTCATCACAAGGACATTTTGTCACAAATATCATGCTTCTCTCATCTGGCTTTATTTCTCGACACCTACAAGCAGTCAGAAAACAGAATTTCAGAATTTACATCTCAATAATTTTGAATGATGACAACAGGAACAAGCAAAGAAGTGTTGTGTTATCACCTATACACAGAAGCAGCTTATTCCTATTCAAGTGCATGGGTATACAACGACATCTGGCTTGGTTTTACTATCTGTGAATGAAACACCCCTCCTATCTCTCCACACACATATCGTGTTGGAAGCCTCAACAATTGCCACACTTCCATATTTCAGGTTATAGCACGGTCCTAGCAGGAACCAGAGGCAGTGGCTTGTATTTGAAGGATAGCTGCCACACGTTGGAGTGAATATCCTTTTAAAGCCAAGTTCACTTGGATTCTCTCTGAAGAAACCCCAGAGCTGTGTCTGTGCACATCCAAGTTCTGCATCATAGGCATAAACAAGACCGGGACTGCAATCCACATGTCATCACAGTGACATCACGCTTTTGTCATGGAGTTGTTTCTGAACTGTTTCTTTCTTTTCTGTTGTAAAAATAAACCCATTACCTGAACGTCAAGGCGTTCTGCTCAGCATGTATAATGTATCTGAACTTTCTGATTTCCCGATCTTTTTGTTTATCATCCATGTGTGGAAAATCAGCATATTCGGATCCAACAGGAAAGGCATTGTAACCACAGCCTACAAAATACATTGCTCCTGTTCCATCACAGCTTCTCTGCAACAGTAAGCAAATCATCAAATTTGGCGATGTTTGAACTGAGTACTAAGTCAAAGTGTTGTGTGATAAATGGTTTCACATTTCGTTTAGTATGCAAACATTATCAGTTCATGCCAAGTTATAGCAGTTAAAAGAAAACTCAACTCTTGCTAACTGCTCCATGTCCACATGGAGCTTTTCCATTAAGCTCCAAAGGAGTCACACAGGCAAAGTGCAACACCGTGGACAACGCGCTGCACCAGGCTTTAAAGGCTTTCCTTTTGTCAGGCAACACTGACAGCAGGAGCAAGAAGTCTGAAGGATTGAGTCATTACGACTTTCTGCAGTGTGCAAAATTAAAGAAAGCTGTAGTTAGTCCCTGATGTGCCAGGAGCTGTTTCACCTGCCTCTGAACAGATGCAGTGACCAGTCGGCTGACAAAGCAGCAATCCGAGATTGAAATAAGAACAAGAAACAAAACAGCAATAAGCCTTGATGACTGAAATACAAAAAAAAAAAAAAAAAGCACATAAGAGTAGGTCGCAGTTGCATGAAGAATGAGGCTCCCTGGACTGGTGACATGCATAATCAGAGACATAAAGAAATAAAATCTATGTATTTAGATGGGAAAAAAAGCACATTAACAGTATTTGCGGAAAAATATCACTTTGATCCAAAAAGGAACATGCTGAAGTCAGTACAGCATTTCAAGTGCAACAAATAGCCCCAGGCTATGATTGTTCTGAGACCTCTCCAAAGAGCCACAAAGAGGAACCGTGCAAGAGTAGTCAGCTGGGAAAAACTTCGTAGCTGGGCCACCTGGAATATGTGACAACATGACAGGGTTTTTTTTCCTACACTAATTTATTTCTCCTTCATCTTGACAGCATAGCAGTGAAAAGTCTTTAACTCGGTCACCAAACAATGAGAAGTGCAAACTTTCTATAGCACCATACATGTGTACAAGTTTATACATAGCTGCATTTTTCAAAGTAAAATAACGAGCTCAAAGCAGATACAAGCGTACAAATTATGAGTGCAAGAAGAGGTAACTTTTTCAATACTTACTGATTTTTCTTCTGCCCAAATAATAGCTCCAACTCCTGTTTTATGATCCTCTAAAACACATAACATTTTAGCAGTAAATAACAAATAAGGTACTTCTAAGTTATGTATACATTAATATATGATATCCGAGAGTAAGGAATAACATTCGTCGTTGTTTTGTGGACAGGAGAAAAGAATGCAGAAGGACTAAGAGCTTCAAAGTCATATGAGGCTACTGCAAACACTGGTTGTGCTTTAACTGCAAGGCCAGCCAGTCTAAGACTTTGCCAAGTACATTTATTCACAAGTGCTGAGAAGCAACCAATATATGTATCAGATAAGAAAATGTGCCAAGAACGCATGCAGACAGGCGCAATGATCCGAGATTACAAACCAATAAAACCTCTTCTCATATTTATTACTTCATTGCTGCCATTCCCTAAATTTATGGCTCGTAGTCTGAATTCCCATCAAAATTAGTTTTATTTTATACCCAATTCAGAGACAAAATGTTAACAGTCAGATTTTTGGGATGTTTCCTATCACTACCACAGGAAAACTGGAACAGAACTTTCCATGATGTGACTTGGAAGATTTTTATGGAACTTGGAAACCTTCCCCAGTCGCTATTCAGGAGAGTCTTGACCAGTTAAAACAGCATATCAGGGTGAAAAAAGTATTTCAGGCTTCTGGTGATGAATACTGTAGATTATACTGTTTCAATTAACAATTTTCCATCATCCTTGGTATCACTGCCACACACAATCACTCAAAAAGGGTCTCTTCCTGCCAAATATAGGTCTTATGAGGGCTAACTTTATTTATATTCTGCATATTTATTAGTTATTGGTGTATATTAACCCGGCATAGAAAATATCTTATGATCTTGCTCTTGTTATATGCATCTGTATGGTAACTTAAAACATCTGAATGTGTGTATGTGTGGGATGTTATTAATTTTAATTTCATAGAGAATTAGTACTTCATTACAGGATTAAAGTGGAATAAGAGTTTGCTCAAAAACTAGACTTGAGTCCAGGCTGAAAAGCACAGACAAAACTGAGGTCTGCCTCACCAAGAACAGGTACTCAAGCGTGGTCATTCTATCTTGCTCTACATGCAACAACAGCTGTACAAAAACCTCACAGCTGGTTCCATGCAACTTCTGAATTACTTCTAAAAATCCAATCTCCTCTGCAACTTTTGGTAACTACAGTTGCGGGCAGTAACCAAAAAAAAACAAAACCGAAAAACTAGTAAGGTTCCGAAATGTGAAGAAGACTCACCCTTAATAAAAATAACAAGACCTAAAAAAGCCAAAAGGCACATTCAGCATCTAACCTGATAGGTTGGTTTTCCGTGTACATGTTGGGGAATTAGTCTTGGTTTAAGCTTCAAATATGTACTAGTTATTTTTTACAAGGGTTAAAAAAAAAAGGCAACTATTCTATCTGGATTTAAAAAAAAAAAAAAAATCACTAAGGAGTATCATCAAATTTTAAGTCTTCGTATTAAGAAATCTCTGGAAGA
Source organism: Anseranas semipalmata (assembly GCA_013399115.1). NCBI lineage: Eukaryota > Metazoa > Chordata > Aves > Anseriformes > Anseranatidae > Anseranas > Anseranas semipalmata. Next base: position 315,381 of record VXAA01005914.1, on the reverse strand, counting down.
ACTTACCAGTTTACCGCATTGCTACTGAGACAGAATAAAGTACCCAACAAAACTCATCTGTATCACAAGACAGTCGATAACCATAGCCCGCCCCGAAAGCCTGTGTAACGAAATTCCAGAATCTTCACAAAGAACACCCCCATCAGATATAGAATCGCTTTCGCTAATAAGACTCAAACTAGGAAATTTAACATAACTGTATTTAATGCCCTACTGGAAGGATATTATTCCACTGCTCTTTTCTGAAGAAGCGTACATAATATGCTTAAAATCTTGGCACTTATTTGGTAAAGGAAGTATCTTGTGAAACTTCCATAAAAAGAGTTATTTAAAGAAGAATTGAAAAGTCATCGTGCTGTGTTTTCAGACAGGTGTTGGGCATGTTGGCAGGGCAGGCCACGTGAGGCAGGTATGTGATACCTGCATTGATTTCCTCTTGGACAAGCTCAGCGCTTTCACGCACGGTACTGTGTGCCCCTGTGGAGTTTTTATTACTACTGCTGCTCCTGCCTCACAGATGTCGGAATAGAAGTACACACCAATTCAGCAGCTTGCTCAAGGAAGTATTTGGAAGAAACAAGCCTGAAATCAGGAACTCGCTCTACTCATGAGACCCGTTCCTCTTCCACTACTGTAACAACTCACCTGTCCGGTATGCGAGTAGTCTGGCTTGTATCATACAGTGCCTTGCGATTTCTTGGGGCAAGCCCTGATGGTACGTTTCATTTGTTGGCTGTGATTCACTGCTGTAAAATCCAAAGCAACCAAAGACAGGGACGCTGGCAGCCACCGTGGCCAAGACCAAGACAAGATCTTTCATATTTTGCCTAAGATTGCTGAAGTATGGATTTTCACAGAGGTTCTCCAGTCCTATAGTCATCAATATTTGCTTGTGCGTTTCTTCATTTGAAATTAGGAATAAACTTTCATACTCCTTTATTTTCTCTTGCCTACATGCAGTATAAAAGTCAGTATTAAAGTCAGGCTGAGATTTTGCTATTTTTTGAATAAAATCAAACTTGGTGGAAGTTTCTTCAATAAACTGCACCATATAGCACACCAAGGGCTGAAGCAACACACACACCCGAGCACGACTATTTGACTTCAGTCGTTCTACTGCTTTAGCATCTAGCTTTGCATCATCAGTCGTCATGGGATTGGATGCCTCATTCTGCAAGCTGATTTCAGGATCTGCAGGCCAGTAAGAAATCCTGTTCACCCCAGCTAGAAGAGAAGATAATGCAGCAAAAGGAGCCATTTAAGTACAGTGCAACACAAGCCTGATATTCAACACACTATTGCCTAACCCTGGTTTTACTCCTTTACAGCCCGAGTGCTGCTTAAAGTGCGTCTGGACAGTAAGAATGCTAGCAGACAGCAGTGTCAAGAGTTTATCCAACTTGATAATCAGACCATAGACAAAAATCGGAATTTCCTAAGTTCTAACATCTTTGTGGCAGCCCAAGTTTACATCTTACCTACAACAGATACATTACCACCACACAAAAAAAAGTTAGCACTAATAGAAGCTGCTTCTGAGATTTAAAGCCAAAACTTACAGATGGGCTGTACCAGCAGATCCCTTTTCAGGAAGAGAATAATCCGATTTGTCTTCATCTCACTTGGGAAAAGGAAGCCTTGAAGTACTCCCTGTGATTTCTGCTCAAAAATACCCTTCCTCTGTCCACTACCAAGCAATTACCAGGGCAAGGAAAAAATGTAGCAATATAGGCCTAGTCATGGGGCTTGGAAAGTACAACAGGTAGGTAAGAATCTCAGCACTGCATCCCGCAGGCGAGAGAACCATCACCAATATTAGTTGCACAAAGAAACAGGGTCTCATTAGCAAACCTTAGTACCTTGACACTTGGGAAATGCACATTTCAATACTGTTTTCAGACTTGTGGAAAGTATCAGTGCAGGCTTACACAGGTTAGCAATCAGCACTCACAACCGGGACAATCGAAAGAGAAAACAGGCTTTCTGATACCACCAATCACAAGTGTAACTTCTACTCCCACTATATTACAGTCATTGCTTACCATTTACAATCATTTTTAAACAAGTCGAACATGGTTTTCTGGAAAAATAAAGATCACAGTTTTTAAGTCTTGATCCGTGTTTAATGAGCGCAATCTGGCCAGCATGTAAGTCCGTACTGGAACAATGAAGACCAATAATCGTCATGTTTTTCACCACAACTAGACCACTCTTCTTTACCTACAGAAAAAAAATGCATTACTATTATTATTATTACTATTATTATTATTATTAGCATCAAGCCCATTGAGATATTACAGCTCTTCCTTGGGTAACATTCATCAACCAGGAACAGGGCATACAACTCCTCAGTACAAATTCTGATACGAACCATTAAATAATCTCTGTTATATTTCCACTGAGCAGTGGTGGTTTCTACACGTGTCTTTTAATATCTGAGTGCTGTGCCCCTGTGAAATTTCATATCAAGACTTGTCGCAAATTCCTGAATTTTCTGGACATTGTTTTGCCCTCTACAAAACCCAGGAGATGCACAGAAAATTCTGTCAACTATAATTGAAAGCCCCTCTGAATCATTCAGCATCTATAAGTGCTGATGAATTTAATTTCTGTCTTAATCTTGATCATCCTGGGATGCAATTGCTTCTCTAGTTTTATTTCTGTCTCTTCATTTACAGAAATGAATCGTGGTTCTAAAGAAGCTTCCATGGAAGAAGTCTGCATATCATAGAACCACAGAACGGCATGGGTTGAAAAGGACCTTAAAGATCATCTAGTTTCAACCCCCCTGCTCTGGGCAGGGTTGCCAACTACTAGAGCAGGCTGCCCAGCGCCACATCCAGCCTGGCCTTGAATGCCTCCAGGGATGGGGCATCCACAACCTCTCTGGGCAACCTGTTCCAGTGCCTCACCACCCTCTGAGTGAAAAACTTCCTCCTAATATCCAACCTAAATCTCCCCTGTCTTAGTTTGAAACCATTCCCCCTTGTCCTATCACTATCAACGTGTGTGAACACGCGTTCCCCCTCCTGTTTATACGCTCCCTTCAGGTACTGGAAGGCCGCAATGAGGTCTCCCCGGAGCCTTCTCTTCCCCAAGCTAAACAAGCCCAGTTCCCTCAACCTTTCTTCATAGGAGAGGTGTTCCAGCCCTCTGATCATCTTAGTGGCCCTCCTAATATCACAGATGAGAGCTCTTACATCTGGATTCCCATGTATTGTGAGGAAACTGAATACTGGCTAGTTATGAAGCTGGTGAAACAGATCTCATTATGCAATCCAGCTGCTACCAGAACACTTGTCTGTAAATTATTCAATTTCTTTGCAGTTACAGAGGTGAGGCTGTACCAAAGCCCTACATATAACCCATGTGCCACTCCTAACTGAATTACTAAATTTGAAACTGCATTTGAAGTCTGCATAGCGTTCAACTATCCCTCTTTCACAAACACAGCAATTTAGTCTGGGACATACAGTCCTAAACTCTGAAAATTAGGTCTAATTGCCACTCAAATTATTTTCCTATCTTTTCTTGTCCTGGTTGATACATGTGTGATTGATCTTAGCACATGGGTCTGCTCTGCATGAAGAAGTAACCATTTTAAAGAACATAGTAAGAACTCTGGTTACAAATGGAGACACCCTGTTCCAGGACACTCTGAAAATACCCCTGTACTTTGACATGGAACTGGCAGCTACACAGAAGACCCGTTTTGAAGGATGATTTCTTTTGTCACTAAGGTATTTATCTACAAGTCCTTGATCAGCAAACGTTTCGAGTAGTTCTGTGCATCTCCACTGCATAAGAACTCTTCCACAATCATGAACCATTGTCATTTTAAAGACTCTCTCCACATCATCAGCCACACTGATCTTAAAGTTATAATTAGGGTATACTAGGAAATGCACAGTATATACCATGCCTCCGTTGCAATGCTTTTCAAAGTCCACCAGCATTTTTTTTACTGTGTGCTTCAACTGTTGGAGATATATCTTGCCTTTCAATTTTTTTCAGAAATAGCATGTGGTTTAATGGTTTTGCTATTTTTCTCCCACCATTGGATTTTCTTCTAAGAAATATTTGAAAAAAAACTTTATCAGCTTTTTTTTTTTCCCTCTGGACGATCTATAATGTAAAGAGCAGTTTGGTTAAACTCACTGCAGGAGCTATTAGCATCTGTTCAGAAAGACCAATTAACAGTAAGCTTTGACATTTTACCTGGGATTTTTTCTGTTGTTCGGCTGAAGGAAAGAGCTCCATCCAGAGACTGAACAAAGTAAAAAGATTGACCTTAGAAAGTCTTGGTATTTGACCTGTCATTAAAAGAAAAAATATATATTTATTAAAGAGTATTTATAAAGAAAACTGACATAGTTTTAATGACTAAGATATACAAGAGATGCTGTAGAGCAGATGTCAGCAACCCTTCCAAGGTGGCACACCAGATTCCACATTTCCTTCCTAGGTTAGGAGGTAAGTATGCCAGGAAGAATGCAACCGGAGCTAGAAGAGGCAAGATGTGGCCAGTCAGCTGAGCCTCTCTTGCCTCTCTTTACCTTTAAGTTCTGAGATCCTATTTCTTTCAGAAACGTCCAAGCTTCTAGAAAGGAAAAACAAAACTGGCACAAGTTCTACGTTTTAAAAATCCCCTCGCTTTTCATAACCTACACATTTGAGTTTCCATTCTGTGAAATGATACAGAAGTGTTACAAGCCAACATGCGGCAAGACTTTGCTTATGTTGAGGGCTATCATCAGTTTTAGTGTCTTAATATATACTTCTCCCAACACCAGTCACAACCACCAGTTTTCTAACTGGGCTTGTAGATAAATGAAAACCTTTCCTCATATGCAAATAAAAGTTTTGAACAATATTTTCCACCTCAGCTGCTGCAGAAGCTATTTTGTCGATCAGTTCTGCTATTACAGCAGCTAAATCCACACTGTCCTCTTCAGGAGGGCAGCTGTCAACCCAGGCTGCTTGCACCCAGATGCAGAGATCAGATTTGTACCACAAGAGAAAGTAGTGAAACTTTCACTGTAATTCAGTGAGTTAAGTCTACTTAAAGGTGAAGAGCAATAATCAAAGACCAGATCCCACATAACTTAACGTGCTCAAGTGATTCACAGATGCTCCCAGAACTCTGAGACATATCTTGTGATTCAACTTCGGGCTCACCACACGGAGAGCACAAACATCCAAGCACGCATCATGATCTTACACTGACACCCTCTGCAATAGTGGGTGAGCCACCATGTAATCTTCCAGTTATATCGGTTATGGAGAAACCCGCTTCCTAATTTTTACAGTCTGCTTCAATTTTGGTTCGATTTTTCCAAAAAAAAAATAAGCCTATTACTCAGGTTGTCACTTCTGCCTAAATAACCGAAGAGGCAGGAAAGAATCCCTTCTGGGACCACCGACCACCTTCTGCTACCTTGGATCGCATCTACTCAAAGTCTGGACAGTGTCCTGTGAGGCCCAGCACTCAGCACTGCTGAGCGTCCCGCGGATGGAAAAGGAGGAAGCACTGCATTGCTCACTAACACTTACACCATCAAGCACTCGTGCCTCACGCTGGGCAAGAAGTTAGTTAAGTCTTCGAAAAAGCTCGGTATCATTTTCATTTTTACCCCTTTCCACAAATGTTAATGGCTTTTTTGTAAAAGAGGAAAAAGCAGATGCAAAAACAGGATGAAGGAAAATCATTTATTTAAGTAGTTCTAGCAGTATGGAAGAGATATAATCAGATCCTAAGACTGTTTTGGTGGAGGAGCGGGTTAGTTTAACGACATGGCTGTGAACCCAAATGTTTAGGACAGCAGATAAACATATGCAACCCATGACAGGAACACCATTTTCAGACAGCATTTTTGCAGCATTTTTCACACAGAAGGAAGAACAAAATTAGTAGGGATTTTGGACAGCAGATATAGTCCTCTCAGCAGCACCACCCGATGCCACACTGTCCTCTACTCCTTAGGCTGCACAGTTGTGCTATGCCGCCATGCACAAACACTGCAAGGGGCACCTGGTTAGCTCCGTCACACACGCTTGCTAGCAATGTGCACTGCAAATAGCACGCATGAGGATTTGTCCTCACTTGTACTAAAAACAAACACTAGAAGTAAGTCTACCAGCCACATTTAAACAAGCAGATTTTGTTTTCTTAAATGGACATTTGAGTTCATTCTTGTCACAGCCTCTGTTCACTCCTGTTGTAGCATATACATGTACCGTTCCCAAATGGCAAGCTAAAATAAGCAGCACAGTTTATACCAACTCACAAATCTACCATCAGGATTTCTAAAATGGATTGCAGTTGATCACACAGAGCAGATTTAAAACAGAATACGCCAGAAACAAGCTTGAACTATTGTTTGTTTTTTTGGACCTAGGCTGAGCGTGACATGTTGAACACAAGGGAAACAAACCGAAGAATGTACTGGTTCACCTCCCCGTTGTGAGCTGGCATAAATTTATAATGAGAAGCTGGAGGGTAACATGATGAAAAAGGGAAGAACTGTGGTCACAGTTCTCATTTCCACGTATCCACACCTTTAGTCATTTACACAGCTAAACGTTCCCCGAAGTCCAACAGAGCGAGGAGCGTACTGACCCAAGCGGCCCGGAAATACATTTGAAGGTAGAAGACATCTTACGGAATTTAAAGCAACTACAGAAGATCAGGGAAGAAGAAGAACCAGGCTCGTTGCTACTGAGAGCTCAGCCAGCCAGGAAGGGTCATCAAAGGCGCATCAAAGGCCCCCTAATTCCTTCCCCCCCC
>VXAA01005914.1:235561-301731 GCA_013399115.1 Anseranas semipalmata | reverse complement strand
CTGGCTCTGACCTGACATGGGGCAGCTGCTGGGCTCTGCTCACAGAGGCCACCCCTGCAGCCCTCTGCTACCAAACCCTTGCCACGTAAACCCAGCACAAGTGACCTGGCACCATAGCAAAGTGTCTGAGAGCACTGACACAGAGGTCCCTAACACTACATTCTGCTGTGCCATTTCTTGATCTGTCTCAATATATAGCACCAAAGAAGTGGTAATTCAGAGTCACCTGGTGCAGGCAAGACGACCGTGCCCCTGTTTCCCCACGAGGCCAAAGACAGCCTTCTCTGGGGCAGTGCGGGAAGTCACGAGCCCTCCGCCTGCTGCTGGGGCTGCTCAGCTCAGCTGTGTTGGCTGGGAGGGGAAGGAGAGCGAGGGCCCCCAGTGAGCCCTGGGCACCTCAGGAGGCCCCAGCCGGCACGTTGCAGCACAGGGACACGAGGCGAGACCTCCCCACGCAGCAGCCAGGACGCAGAGATGCAGCCTGCGCTCGGTACTGACCTCGTGGTTACGTCCACGGCTGCACCCAGGGGATGTGCTGGGGCTCTGGGGTTGTTTCTCACCGATGGCTGCAGGGCAGGAGGAGGTGACCCACAGCTGGTTTTCCACCAGGGAGCTCCTAGAGTGACGTCTGTTTTCTTTCCTTCTTTTCACAGAAAGAAAAAGCAAATGAGGTTAAGGAGTCAAAATGTGCGACACTGAGCTAAACCTGACAGGCTGAATACAGGCCTGGAGCTTCGTGTGGCCTGTGGAAGCACTGGGTAGCATCAGCCTCCACAGCTGGGGTCACCAGAGGGTTCCTCTGGGAGGGACTGCAGAGCAGAAGACAACGTTGCTTTTGCTCCCAGTGGTTTGAGGCACATCAGGGTCACAGCAGTGGCCTCTGGGCAGGCGCCAGAGAGCCTCAGCCACCTGATATCCACCCCTTTACTGCAAGCTGGTGCCTACTTTGTCATCAGAGACACTGAGCCCACATCAGAAACCATATACAACAGCTGGCTGTGAGCCTCCGGTATAGTGGAAGTGCTCTGCTTTGCCCCATGACAAAATGCTTTGGGATCCACTGGCACAAAGTGCCCAAGAGGCTTAATTTCATCTCCACCTGCCAGCTTCTCAAAAGCAAACCTCGCCACAACCATGGCCGAGACACTGGCTGAGCCACCGCGCTCCCCGCTGGTTTTCTCCTGAGCTCCAGGAAATCCTCACCAAAGCTTGAGCACGGCGGCACAGGTGCCCAGCGGCACACAATAACAGTAAATCAGATTGTAAATTGTTGCTTGAAACACTGGAAACGGATCTGCAGAGACTCATCTTAACACAAAACTGGCTTCTTTTGGTGAAGCTAAGCCTGTTCCTAAAGCAAATCCAAGGTGCTGCACCAGGGTCTTCGGGGCTTGCTCACATCAGGCTGAACTGATCTAATGCCAGGGTGATGTTCGATCAGTTTAGCTAATTCAGAGCAATTTTGGTCACACCTACATCACTTTATAGCCAGCTCTTTTTCCGCTTACTCTGCATAATCTCTTTTTTGAATTGCAGACATGTCCTTAGGCTTTTTGTTTCCTGTGGGAACAAGGCAGCAATAGAACCAAATCCGATTTTAAGGGGACAGCTGTAGGGAGAAAACACATGTCCCTGCACCTCTCTGTTTTGCTAGGCCAGCTGCAAATTGCCTCTGGAGACAGCATCGTTTTAGCAATTTCATGAGCAACTTTGAAGGTTTTTGTTCACCAAAAGATCAATTGCTTTGAGTGCGCCAAACCTCTATAAAACAGTGATAGCGCTTAGGCTCTGGTGCCCCTCTGGCTAGTTCTCTTTTTTTTGGTTGTTGTTTTGTTCTAATTGAAACATTAAAGAAAAAAGAAAAACCAGACAGCGAAACCCTTTTCTATTTTCAGACCCAGGCCAGCAGCAGGAGGGGAAGGGGTTGCCCGTGTGATGCCCTAGCTCATGGGCGCAGCTCCTGGGCCCCGCTGTACTTCTCCAGGTGGGTCTGTGCCGCTCCCCCGTGCTCTTCGCAGCATCGTGCGTTTTCCCTGGAAGGATCCAGAAAATCCGGTGCTGCCAGTCCTGGTTCTGGCCACTGCTTTTTGGAATGGTGCCATTTGGAAGCTGACATTTAAAGGTTGTAATTCCTTGCAGAAGATGCGCTTGGAACAAATCTTGTTTGCCTGGTTCACATGACTTCCAAAGAAACATGAGAAAGGAAATTAGGATTTGTTTATCTTTTTGTAATAAAACAGAAACAAATGCAGAATTTCCTCATGGACCAGGACAACCATTTATTGCCAGTCCACAGAGAGCTTTAGTTAAACCTGAGTGCATCATACCTATGTCTTTGCTTTGCTGAGTGGGAAATAAATAAGCAATAAACCTTGAAGCGTCAACTTAGAAGTGAAAGGTGCTTTGGCTCCCTTATGAGGATCACCGAGGAGAAGTGTGAAGTCCCACACCTGCATCTTCCCAAGCCACCTGGACGTGGTCCTGGGCAACCTGCTCTGGGTGTCCCTGCTTGAGCAGGGCTTGGGGCAGGGGACCTCCAGAGGTCCCTGCCAGCCTCAGCCATTCAACACATGCAGATCAGGATGATTAAATAGAAGAGACAAATTCTGGTTCTTACGGTAAGTAAGAAATAACTAGTTTTCCACAACACTTATTTTAGAATAGAAATTCCAATTTTAGCATAGATATCTAATAGCTATTGTCTAATTTGGATAGGCTAATACATATTTCATTTTAGAGTCCTGTTAAGTGAAATGGTGACATAATGTCATCATGCTGCAAGTGCAAATGAAGCTATGTTAAACCAAGGGAATATCATACCCCGAATGTATTGTGGAGTTCTCTGCACCATGTACAGCTGTTTAATGAGTATGGAAATTAGGTAGTTTGAAAACAAGAAGAGTGTCAGGGAGTGACTTCTTCAGTGGTCCCCAACATTGCCCATTGCAGTGGTTGCTGCTTACCTTGTTTCTAATACACTGGGATTGTAATTATGAGAAAACTTGACTGTTGGTAGAACTGATGTCAGTTTTTATCAGTAGGAATACGTAACTGAAGTTACCAGAATACGCAAACGTATTTTCCCAATAACTTCAGCAGCTGCCTTTATGACGGCTTACAGGCGCAGCCTAGCAAATGTGACGAACTGCTAACATAAGCACTGGTATCAATGAATTTCTGAGGTGGTCCCAGTGGTCTTCAGAGCAGGCTCATGGCAGGGCTGGGCTCCCAAGCAGCCGTGGGTAGCTCTCTTACCAACAAATCTCTTCTTCAGAGACCATAACTCTTTTTTCTGGCAGGACAGTTAAGACCGTCAGGCTTTTAAAAGCTTTGTGTGTCTGCATCAAACTCGTGAGATTTCACAGATGTAGCCTCCCTTCCAAAAAAGGGTTTCCAGGGATTTTCTGGGTGTCTTTTCCCACCTTTCTCTTTCCCAGCTGTTTTTCATTTTTCTTCTCCTTCTTCTTTTTTTTTTTTTTTTTTAAAGAAATACCTAAAAGCTAGATGGAAACATTTAAAAACTCTTTTAAAAACCATTCATCATCATTTCTCTCTCTCTGCACGGGAAGGTGGTTCTGCACCTCTGCTCCACTTTCTCTTACACGTTATAGCCTGTAGGGAAACCGCTGCTGAAATATTCCTTTTCAAGACAGCACGGCTGCACCTGAGCGCAGAGCTGCTGGAAGAAATAACATGGCACTGCTGGTTTATTTACAGCGTCCCTCTTTACTCCAGCTGGTGCTGACCGCCGCAGACAGCAATGCCAGGCCTGGTAATTCTGAGGAAACTCACCAAACTCCATTTATTTCTGTAGAATTTGTCCTGATGGGGACAGAGCATTAATTAAAAGGCATTACAAGCTCACAAATGCGGTTTGCTGCATGCGTTATTCTGCTAATCTCACCAGGATATTTATAACGAGGATGCAAACGATTTTCCCAGCAAACCAGACCATCTCCACGGAGCCCGCCGCAGGAAGCAGGAGGCTTCTGCTCTGGCTCTGAGGCTGAGCGGGAGCGGCTGGGGCTGAAGCCCCGCGCAGATTCGGCATCCCTCCCTCCGCTCACGCCTTGCGCTGCTGGTACCTGGCGGTGCCTTACGGTGAAACTCGTGCCGGGGAAGCGTTCGCGTCCCAGCGCAATTCGGCAGCCAGGGGAAAAGGAAGAGGCATCGCCAGCAGGCCACAGGCGTGCAGAAGAGGCTGCGTGGCCAAGTATTGGCGTGACAAAGATTTTTTTTCCTCCGTCTGCATACACAAAATGCCAGCTGCTCTTTTATTTTAATTTAGTATTTTAATGAAGAGCACCACCCAGCAAAAGCAAACCAACCCAACCCAAACCCTGCAGACAACTGCTCTCCCTGGTACGAAGCTGATACAAGAAGAATGCTTAATGTGTGCACAGTGAGCTGGGGATTTCTCTGTCTTTAGACATTTTATTCAGTGACTCAGAGGTACGGGCTGTTAAATAAAGAGTTTGGTCATATTTTTAAGACTGGGGAAGGCGTGGATTCAACTCTGATGTCTTGAGATCCCCAAGCTGGATTTTGAATTGTCTTAGCATTTCAGCTAAGACACACAGTAAACTCCGGCATGCACTAAACACATTACTTTTTTGAACCACAAACATGTTAATTAACAAAGGTCAACAGGTAAGCAAAGGCAAGCACAGCCATCCCACCACTGATGCTCACATAAGTGCAGTCCGACTTCACTGATCTTTGTTCCAGATTTATCTCACTCTAGCCAGGAAGATAACAGGTAAGATGAGTAAGTCAAACACAGTCGCTCTCTGGAGAAAACGTCACTGTAACTCCTTATAACCCTTCCTAATGAGTGCTCGTCCTTACATTTTATGGTTTAAGTTTGTATTTCAAACCGTTGGAGCAAAAGTAGGAAGTTGTTTTACGAGTTGCAATAAGGCTGTTAAGTCCTGGGCGCAGTCCAGCACGCGGGGTGACGTGTCTCACTCGCGATGCGCTCGGCTAACTTGGCATATCACTTGCCCACACACAGTACATAACGTGACGCTGTGGAGACATATCACTAGCGCTAACCAAACACTGTCAAGAGGATGTAACCAGGAATATCTGAACTGTAATAGGGGATTGGCTGCCAGTAATTAAGAGACCCTACTTGATTGCGTGGGTCAGACTGTGGGGTTCAGCCCATAGGCTGCTGTGCAGAGAAAACCCTTCCCCAAGGGAAGAGTCAGGGAAACTGTCGAGGCAACTCCCATTCATGACTACAGGAGTGGGCAGTGAAAATATATGCCCCCTTCTTCCAAGGATGCTCAAGGTGGTGGGCAATTTCTTTTGTGTCCCTCTCCTTACAAGAAAACCATTTTAAAAAAGCAAAGGCTCTCTGGGAGTTGCTACTTGCCTTGCAGTCCTTGACGTTGTGATATTTAGGAAATACTAGAAATCGTAGAGAACACACGTGCGACTGAACAACGCGTAATAAACTGAAACCACAGTTTTACTGGTGGTATACTCCAGCTTCTCCTGTCGTGTTATCCTTCACAAGTCACACATCGTTCTCACTGTTTTATGGTCCCTGCTCGCTCTGTTTGCAAAAATACAAGTATTTCAAAATACAAAGCGTTATAAAATACCACGAGCACTGACAAACGTCCGTCCTTCCTGACTCTGTTGTGAAAAGGAAGCGCCCTTCCTTCGCCGAGAACGTCTTGGAAAGTCTGGCGTCGGGCACGCAGTCTCGGAGGCCGGCCAATCACTCGTTTCTCGTGCTAGCGCTGGTCTCGGTGTAGCCTCCGGCCTCTTTGGTCACAGTGAAAGCCCTTTCCGAGGATCGGCGCGGCAACAGCAGCTTGTAGACCGCTGCCCTGTACTTCTTTGAAATGAGGTTGTAGAGGATAGGGTTGATGGAGGCGCTCAGGTAGAAGAGCTGCAGAGCGAATATGTTAAAGTACTGGGAGAACAGCATCATCCTGGTGTCCCGAGTGTTTATAAATATGATCCTACCAATGTGGAAAGGCAACCAGCAAATTACAAAGGCCAGAACCACCACAGCTACAAGACAAAATAACACATGGAATAGTTAAGGAGCGAGTTAACTTATCAACCACCCAGTGATCTCAATGTCATGCAGCTGATTTTGCAGATTCTTCAAACTGGTACAAATGAAATACAGAAATAAACAGCATTCAGTTGTTGAGAACGGGAACAGCATCAAGTCCAATTGGGAGTCTTTGGATTAAAAGGCAACTGGTAAAATCTTCAGCTAAACTCCAGCAGCTGAGTTTGCTGAGAAGAATGTAAACAACTGCAACAGAAGTGTAACATCTGTGTAATAAGATCACAACCACAAAGATTCCCCTCGGCAATGTCTGTAATGCCACGCATGGGATATGAAAAGGAAAACAAAAACCCGAGCAGGAAGAGGTGTCTTTGTGACATCCCAAAGCGCCCAGCTCCTGCTGAATTTGCACTGCTGCCATGCGATGGCTGCTAACATGAAGACCCTTCTGTTTAATTTGGCTACTGATTTTTGCCCACCGAAGCTCCTACATGTATCCCCAGACAGTCAGAGCTGCAGATACCCGACCAGGTGGATCTCTAGCTGGAGGCACTCCAGCTACTCCCATGGTCTTGCGAAGCTTTTTAACACAATACCTTTAAAAGGTGTATCATCACGTACAAACGTTCTTGCAATGGCCACATAGCTGGAGCAAATGAGGAAGAACCAAGTAAGCGTATGGTTTAAGGGGGCACCTATGAGGTAATGTGCTTCTCAGCTCTGATTCCTACAAAATAAATTATTGTACCCGCATTTTTAATCATTTTGCTTATAAATGCACACAAATAAAACAAATAATCATTTATGGAGGATCCTTCATCTTTCTCAGAGCTTAGAAAAGGCAATATAGCCAGAGCGAATTTATGCTTATGCCTGGGATACATCAATGGTACATTGATACATCAAAGGCCATTGCTTTTTTTTTTTTTTTGAAGGACGTTTCAGCAGATTCTGAGCAGAGCTTGGACGTGTGTGTTTCTGTTGGAAAGCCTCGTACCTTCTCCAGCAGAAGCACCTTCCTCAGGTAGGTCAGCAAAATGCACTCTCTTGGGCTCATGAATTTCTTTACTTTGTGCTACCCTACTTCTGCCCAGCTGGTTGCAGCCTTGGTATAAGAAAGTCCCCATGTAGCCCACAAACCCTTCACCACCAGAGAGAGAACAAGCAGGGCGTTTTATCTCACGCTCATTAATCAATAATTGGAATATTATTTTTTCTTTGTCAGATCCGTCACTGCATACAAACTTTGAAGTCACTGAACGGATGGGGATCCCTAACTTTCCAGAGCCTAACACTCGTTTAACAAACACGTGTAAGAAAATGAATGAAAAGCTAACAGCACTTGGCATCGGAAAGAAATGCTTCGGTACAACGCTGCCTGTTTGCAAACAGCTCTTGAAGGTTAAACTACTGATAAAGGCTACTTCTGCAGAGGACAGGGCAGCTGCTGGCTGGGCAGTGTTACCAGAGGCTGACAGCCCCGGGCAGCGCCGGAGCTCAGAGCCGTGTAGCTGGGATGCTCTGCTGTGCCACCCCTGCCCCGCACGGGGCCCGGCGGATGCTTCAGCCCTGGCCCTGTGGATGAGCATGGCCTGGACGCTGCCCTCCCACCCCACCCCACCACGCCGCCCGTCCACCCTCGGACTCCTGCTAGCGAGGTGTGTGGGGTCCCTCTGAAGCCCAGCAGCCCCAAACCGGACATTTCACATCAAAAGCAGGGAAAGGTGCTACCAGAGAGACACCGCCCGGTGGCAATGGCTCCTGGGCCCTGGCGAGGGGCTGTGGGACTCACCCAAGATCCTGACGGTCTGCCGGTGCCCCCTCTCCCTGAGGGCCGCGCTGGGGCCCCGCAGGCGGCCCTTCCTGCGCCACAGCTCCCGTCCGATGAAGCCGTAGAGGACGTTGAGGCAGACGACGGGCAGGACGAAGTAGGAGGTGGTGACCCAGAACATGGTGGCCAGCAGGCCGGACTCCAGGGCCTGCGGGGTGGGCTTGCACTCGCGGCCGAAGTCGGTGCGGTTGTCGGGCTGCTCCACGCCCACCAGGAAGAAGAAGGGCCCGGCCGAGAGGAGGGCGAAGGCCCAGAGGGCGCCGATGACGGCCTTGACCCGGCGCTTGGTGACCACCACCTTGGCCTTGAGGGGGAAGCAGACGGCGAGGTAGCGCTCCACCGTGAGGGCTGTGATGTGGAGGATGGTGCAGTAGGTGCATGCCTCGCTGAGGTAGTGCGAGAGGCGGCACAGCAGCTGCCCGAAGATCCAGGGCCGGGAGCGCCACAGGCGGTACAGGTCGAAGGGCAGCCCCAGGAGGATGAGCAGGTCGGAGGCGGCCATGCTGCCCAGGTAGAGGTTGGTGGTGGTCTTCATGTCGCGGTGGCCGCAGATGACCAGCACCGTCAGGACGTTGCCCGCCACGCCGACCACGAAGAGCCCCAGGCACACGGCCGTCACGGGGATCAGCGCCCGCACCGGCAGCGCCGAGCACAGCCGCTCGTCGCACGGCGGCCCCGNGGCGGGGAAACGGAGCTCGGAGAGCGGCGGCGGGCGGCTGCAAAGCCCGGAGCCCGGCGGCGGGCACGGCCGTCGGGGAGCCAGGGGAGAGGGGAAGCGCTCGCACCGCGGCCCCGGGGCGGAACGTCACTCACAGACGACAACAAAGAATGATACTTTTATTTTCCACAGATTTTAAAGATACTTTGCTACATCGTTTATGTATTTTCTATGAGACTATGCAGTTTTCATCTTCATGAAGTCCAACATTTTACAATTGTAAAGTGATATGTTTGGTAGTGTATCTATAACGTTTTAAAAAGTTTAGTTTTTTTTTATTTTTATTTTTTATTTTTTTTGGAATGTACAGTATATGAGGTAAAATTAAGATTACATTAAAAACTGTCTTCAATGCAGTAATACGCACTGAGGCTCAAATGGCAAATACACTATTAAATGACTATCAAAAATAGGAGCTCATTTGAATTTTACTATGAAAAACATAAGTCACTGCAGATTAACTGTAGTAACAAATCTTACCGTTTTAGACATTCAACCGTAAGAAATCTCTGGGCTATTACACTCAACCTCATTTGTACTGCCAAACATGGCACTTTTAAGAAGGTTTCTAGAAAACACCTGTTATCACTGTAGTCTGTGGGAAGGTATCAGCCTATACATAAAAATGACAAATTTGAAATAAAATGTAAACATACAGTACATTTTAAAGACAGATCATTCTTGCCACTTGGAGGCCAAGTTCTTTGCCATTTCTTTTTTTAAAACAAAACTCAGCAACATTTTTCTACAGCACAGATCATTGGACGTATAAACAATTACAATACATGCCCGTTATAAGAGAAATTCTTCAGAGATCTTCAAAGCACAAGACAGAGGTTCCTTTTTATTATTATTAAGACTGACAGAAGTGTTTAATACCATTAAAAATGCTAAACTGAACACAACTAGAAGTCATTAATGATCCACTATCTCCTAACTCAAATAAATTAAAAATAGCTAATTACAAAGTGTATAACAAATAACGTAAGTGTGATGAGACAAGAATTTTTTAAAGATAGGTTCAACTACAAGCTTTGTGTCACTGGCAATCATTGACATCTAGCAAGATGTTCAATGGGATACTTGATAAAATTCAGTCTGGTCATTCAAGAACTCACAAATGCAAGCTCACAAAACATTGATGAGTTATGCAATTGCAAAGTGCTCTAATGCAACATTAACTACATGCAATCAACAATTTGGTACAGTATCCAAAGAGACAATACATTAAACATTAGGATCTCAAGAAAAAGCAGCTTTAAGTTTTCTGGTGCAAATTACTACACTTCGTCTCTGATTTGGTGCCCCAAAGAAAGAAAGAAAAGAAAAGAAAAAAAGGAGGAAAAAAAAAAAAGGCAGTGCTCGATTCTGATGGATATGGCAAGTGAATGTCGGGGGTAACAGCAAAAATTCAGTAATGAATTTTATCTCAAAGATCTATTAACTAGCCAAAATTGGAGGGCACAGACACTTGTATAAACTGCATCCGATCAAAGGTCAACTTCAGAAATGAGTTTTTTAATTTAAGTAACAAAACTGAAAAGTTCTCTCTCACCCTCCCTTCTATATTCATAAGAAGTAAAAGAGGCATTTTTTATGAGTAAACATCAAATCCCGGGGGCAAGATAAACCACTTGTGCCATCCCCTTGCAGTCTTTCAAAAACATCTACTTGCAGTGAAGAACTCCACATTTATCAGGTAAGAAGCTTCCTTCGTGCACTCTTCCATCCAGTTTATTATTTGCTGCCTGAGAAAAGCCCCTTCTATTTTTCATCAAGAATCCTGCTTCCCAAATAATTAAGACAAATGAGGAGGTAGAAATACAGCGCTAAATTGCTTTCACAGCATCAGATTAATATTGTATACAGCACAAGTTTGTTAAGTGTAAGTTTTAAATGCGTTCTACACATTCTTCCCTGTTATGGTAGTAACCCTTAAAAGTGTGGGCCAGGAAACCGTTTTTACACTTGTGTTTACTGGTCAAACCCTTTTCATTAAACACTGCTTGCCCCATATGAAGTTTGTACTGCAAGAAGGCATATTAAAAAAAGATTCTATTTCTGTGGCTTGCATTCTAATAACATGTGTCAGCCTATACCTACCAGTAAGCATTTTAAAGTGGCTGAAAAGGTTTGCATCAGTCCCAATGCCGGTGCTAAATGCCTGTTTTTGTAAAAGCAAGAGAACAGAATTATTTTTAGGTTATGTGAAAGTAAAATGTAATGGGCAGCATTCTAAAATAAATCTGTTTTCTTCACTTTATTACAAAGTACTGAATGATAACAGCAATCAGAATGGAAAAGATAGCAAAAAGTGCAAGAATGACAGCAGCACACACTTGGTCGCTCTGTGACCATTGTGTCCTTGTAGTTTGCACAGTGTCCTTGTTGGTGCTTGTCGGTGGTTCAGTCCTCTGAGAGATGAATAGCACTGGTGCACTGTAGGGGCCTATCAGGTCCTGATGACCCACTGTCTCTTGGCACTGGCGAATGGCACATGCACGAAAACGATATTCACAGTTCAGCTGGAGGCCTGTGTATCGGAATGACCAGTCCGGACCCCTGTAAATCTGTCAATAAAGGAAAAAAGATGCATCAAGTAAAAGTGCCACACATACACGTATGCATCTCAGTACACCTTTCTTTATGGAGACAGGCTGAGAGAGTTGGGGTTGTTCAGCCTGGAGAAGAGAAGGCTCTGGGGAGACCTTACAGTGGCCTTCCAGTACCTACAGGGGGCCTACAAGAAAGATGGGAGGGACTCTTTGTCAGGGAGTGCAGTGATAGGACAAGGGGTAACGGCTTTGAACTAAAAGAGTGGAGATTTAGATTAGACATTAGGAGGAAATTCTTTACTGTGAGGGTGGTGAGGCACTGGAACAGGTTGCCCAGAGAAGCTGTGGATGCCCCATCCCTGGAAGTGTTGAAGGCCAGGTTGGATGGGGCTTTGGGCAACCTGGTCTAGTGGGTGGCATCCCTGCCCATGGCAGGGGGGTTGGAACTAGGTGATCTTTAAGGTCCCTTCCAACCCAAACCATTCTGTGATTCTATGGTAAAGGTAACTGTGTTTTCACCCATGCAAAGAAAAATGTACAAAAATGCTCACAGTTTAAATACCAGGAAGTCTCAAGTCTTTTTTGTGAAGCACAGGAAAAGAACCACAAGTTCTTTTAAGGCATGATAAGGACATACCAAATAAACTCTGTCAGAAGCTGCAATGTTAAGGTGTTCTCAGTGAGCGATTACAATGTAAATACTACACCACTGGATATAATATCTGATATATCACAGGATTTTAGGTAATTAACTACATCAAGCTACTTCATTTATTAAGTCTAATCCAATCCAACATACTTTGCTGTAGCTGAGTTATTGTGTGTTTCGAATGTTGTAATTTAGCCCCATAAGCACTGTATCAGGAAAGCTGCAAGGAGTCCTTTCTGTAATTCTTAATTTCATCAGACCCCAAGACACAGATGACTTTTATTAGGGTGTTCTCCGTGGGTGTCTCAATTGGCTGGATAACACGAGGAGACTTTCAGGTTCAGTTCACAACTCTTCAGCATGGAGAGCCTAATTCAGTTAAATTTAATGCTGGTTTCTCATTTTAATTAATTTGCAGCTATACAAAGGCCCTGTAAAAGCCAATAAAATCCCATGCGGGCGCAATTGCTGTTAGTAGATGTATCAACAGGAACTAAGCTATTATGTGGGTAGCCTGGTAGAGTTTGATTTCTCTCTTCAAAACACTTCATCTTTTTTCTTTCCATTATCTGGATTTATTTAATTGGTAGCAGGATACGGAAATATCACAGCAGTTGTTTTGCCTACAGTTATTTTATTGTTAGACAGTACTTCACAAGTGGAAACTGCCAACAATTCAATGAAAGAAGCAGGAAATCTGTTCTGATTTTGCTGCATGAAGAGTTATTGCTGTGCCTGGGGCTGCTCGTGGACTCAGTCCTCTGAAAGGCAGGCAGCTGAGCGTTACTGGAATCTATAACCTGGAGACTCCTGGAAAAAGCTTTTTTTCATCTCAAGAAATTGTTTGCACAGAGACAGGACAGGTCATCAGAAGTGCAGCTTCCTCAAAATTTTGCTAATTTTTATCATATACTTGGTAGTGAGCAATCAGGCTCTAGACACATCCTACTCTGAGCTGAAGCTGGCCATTATTGTGGTGGATAACAAAAAAGGCTTTTTTAAGTATGTTAACAACAAAAGGAGGCCTAAAGAAAATATTGGTCCATTACTTGATGATGTTGGTCACCTCACAAATAGGAATGAAGATACAGCAGAGACATTTAATGTCGTCTTTGCCTAACACCAATGATGGGCCCCAAGACCTCCAGAGCCTCTGGGCTGAAGGACTGCAACTTGGGGAGTGGTAAGCTCCCCCAGCTGATGTTGAACTTGTATGGGATTTGCTGCTGCAACTGAATGCACGTAGTCTATGGGCCTGATGGGATTCATTCCAGGGTACTGAAAAGTTGGCTGATGTTACTGTGAGACCTCTCTCAGGTATTCATCAATGGTTGTGGGAATCTGGAGAGGCCTCAATTGAATGGAAGCTACCAAATGTTATTCCAATTTTCAAGAAGGGCAAGAAAGAGGACCCTGGTAATCACAGGCCTGTCAGTCTCACTTTGGCACCTGGTAAAATTATGGAGATTGCTCTGGGAGTTATTGAAAAACACCTGAAAGACAATGCAGGCATTGGTCAAAACCAAAATGGGTTAATGAGGGGAAAGTCATGCCTAACTAACTGAATACCATTTTATGACAAGGTTACCCACCTAGCAGATGAAAGGAAGGCAGCGGATTTTCTTTTTTTTTTGAATTTTTGCAAACTTTTTGATACTCTCACTGTATCCTTCTGGACAAAATGTCCAGCACACAGCTGCACATGCATACAATATGATGGGTGAACAATTGGCTGACGGGTTGGGCTCAAAGAGTTGTAGTAAATGGGGGTAACATCGGGCTGGTGGCCAATCACTGGTGGGGTTCCCCAGGGCTCTATTCTGGGGCCAGTTCTCTTCAGTGTTTTTCTAAATGACCTGGACACAGGATTTGAATGCACACTAAGCACGTTTGTGGATGACATGAAATTGGGAGGAGCCACTGATTCTCTTGAGGGTAGAGAGGCCCTACAGAGAGATCTTAATAGATTACAGTATTGGTAATCACCAACCATATGAAATTTAACAAAAGCAAATGCTGGATTCTGCACTTAGGGTGATGTAATCCTGGATGTACACACAGGTGAGGGAACAAGCGCTGGAGTGCAGCCCTGCAGAGAGGCACCTGGGGGGTTTGGTTGATGTTGACTCATATTGGGCTTACCAATGTGCCCTGGCAGCAAAAAAGGCCAGCCATATCCTAAGGTGCATTAAGCACAGCATAGCTAACCAGTCGAAAGAAGTGACTGTCCCACTACACTCAGCACTGGTGCAGCCTCACCTTGAGTACTGTGTGCAGTTTTGGGCTCCAAGATATAAGAAGGATATAAAAATATTAAAATGCGTCCAAAGGAGGGCAAAGATGGTGAAAGGACTAGAGGGCATGACTTACAAGAACTGGACTTGATGATCCTTGTACGTCCCTTCCAACTCAGGATATTCTATGATTCTATGATACTTGGTTTGTTCAGCTCAGAGAAGAGAGGGGTGACCTCATTGTTGTCTACAATTTCGTTACGAAGAGGAGCAGAGAGGGAGGCGCTGACCTCTTCTGTCTGGTGACTGGTGATAGGATGTGAGGGAATGACTTAAAGATGTGTCAGAGGAAGTTCAGATGGGATATTAAGGAAAAAATTCTTCACTGAGAGGGTGGTCGGGCACTGAAGCAGGCTCTCCAGGGAAGTGGTCATGGCCCCAAGCCTGCCAGTGTTGAAGAAGCATTTGGACAATGCTCTTAGACATATAGTTTAACTTGTAAGTTGCCCTGTGTGGAGTCAAGAGTTGCATGCTGATCCTCACGCGTCCCTTCCAACTCAGGATATTCTATGATTCTCTGTTTTACTTTAGCTACAGCTATGCCAGCTGGCATGGGTTACCATCCTCAGCTTCTTGTCCCCTGTGCTTTGTCACAAGTTACCCCCTGGCAGGGGTGTGGGAACGAGATGATCTTTAAGATCCTCTCCAACCCAAACCATTCTATAATTCTATGATTCCTACCTCAAATTTGTTTGCTGGAGTATTTATATGATTGTTTCATAACCCCCTTAAGAGCCTGATTGACGTATACAGCTCAAATAGTGGATTATTAACTCATTTTGTCCGAAACATATAGGGAGCAACGACATGAGGAACTCAGCTGCCTGATCAGGGAGAAGAAAGTTACATTTTTGCAGGGAAATGGTGGTAAGCAGCATGGAGTAGATGTCCCTCCATGAGGTAGTTTATTTTTTGTCCATGTCAAAGAAAATTCTCATCATCATGTTTAAGTACCATAAAGGCTGTTTCCACGGTGTTTACTTCTTGACTGCCTCAATATTAATTTTCGCAGACTATTCTTCTCATTTTATTGCAATTTACTGTGCTAACCTCTTGTGGAGAGGCAAAAGGAATCATACATCTCATTATACTTTGTTATTTCCAGGCTTCAATTGTAACCTTTATTTTCTTGTCCAGCTCATTTGCAATGCACGCTGCTAATCAAAGTGTGATTTGAATCCATCTCTAGAAGCAAGTACACTGACTGCACCCTACTTACATAGTTAACATTGCATTTACAATTTTAAAGTTACATTAAGGAATATTTACATGGCAAGATAATAAACACCTTGGATTACAGTTCCACTTGTACTGAAAAGTTTAACAAATGGACACAACAACACAGCACTACACTAGAATCATAGAATCATCTAGAAAAGACCTTCAGAATCATCAAGTCCAACCATTGACCTGACCTACCAAGTCCCATCACTAAACCATGCTCCCTTACTACCACATCCATGTCCCTCAAATCCAGGGTTGGGTCTACCACTTCCCTGGGAAGCCCGTTCCAATGCTTGACCACCCTCTCTGTCAAAAAATTCTTCCTGATATCCAGTCTAAACCTTCCCTGGCACAACTTGAGACTGTTTCCTCGCCTCCTATCACTTGTCACCTGAGAAAAGGGACTGACACCCTCCTCACTGCAACCTCCTTTCAGGTAGCTGTAGAGAGTGATGAGGTCTCCCCTCCACCTCCCCTTCCCCAGAAGTTATGATATATGAAAATATTAAGGCCTATAATCTACCAAAACACAGGCAACACTTATTTAATATTGGCCTATAATAAAATTATAACATATCAGAACTAATTGTGCTTCCTTTCTGGAAGGAAACCTGCTTACTTAATAGTGTGAAACAGAATTTAGAAGCCTAATTCCATGTCAATTATCAGGCAGTTTATAAGCTAAATAAGCACCGTATATCCCCTTTTAAATGCAGACTAATTTGTAATTTGGTATTTTAAACTGCATCTTTGGATAATCAAACCTGAAATTAACACACACTCAACTGTTTGACCCTGGATGTAACAGCATGCCCTACTACTGAAATGATCTGATGGTAAGAAATTAATTACTGAGTTATACAAAAAACAAGTTTTCCTACACCCAAATGTTTACACTGCATAAGTAGGGGTCTTTCCTATCTGCTGTTCTCTATAGAGAAGCATGACTTACAACATCAGACCTTTCAACATATTGCTTACCCACGCAGGATCAGTTTGGGAAGGACGGCATCCTGTGGGAGGGACCCCACGTGGAGCAGGGGCAGAGAGTGACCGTGAAGGAGCGGCGGAGACGCAGCGTTAGGGACTGACCGCAGCCCCCATTCCCCGTTCCCCTGTGCCGCTTGGGGTGGGGTAGAAGAGGGTCGATGGGGGAAGGTGTTTTTAGTTTCTCACTGCTCTAGTCTGCTAGCGATAGGCAACAAATTATATTAATCTCCCTATGCTGAGCCTGTTTTGCCTGTGATGATAATTGGTGATTGATCTCCCTGTCCTTATCTCAACCCTTGAGCCCTTTTCATTGTATTTTCTCCCCCTTTTCCTTTGAGGAGGGGAGTGAGAGAGTGGCTATGGTGGAGTTTAGCTGCCCAGCAGGGTAAAACCACCACACATGGTGACTAACACAATAATCTTTAATCTAAACTATTTATTGAAAACAGTAATTGAAGAAACATACAATAACTTAAATACAGCATACCTGTTTGAATTCTGAGTCTTTTCCCACCATGACCTGAAGGCAGTAGATAACTGGATCACCCTTCATGGGCTGCAGAACCTCCCACGTGATTTCACACGTATGATCATTTATTCTCTCTATCCTTGGTGCTGAAGGAAACAGATCACATCAGAGAAACATGAGATTCAGATTCAAATGTATTCTTCCAACAATGTTTTCTGGAACAGACTAACAATACATTGGTCTCTTGCTAGCTTAGGTAACCTCTGACAGAAAGCCAGTAAAATTTGGTGACTGCAAATGTGCATCTCATGCAAGAAAATGAACTACTATGCTTAAAGTTATTCTAAATGGGTCAGAGAGAATTTTGACCTCAAATTACTCCAACAGCCTGGTCACTCTCTCCTGGTAAGCAAGGATGCTAAGTACAAACCTTCTTATGTCATAACCCAAAGTCTCTTGCTTCTGGAACTAATATTTTAGGCTTCAGGCAATTACATTAAAGGCGCATCATTTTACAGTCCCTACCTGCACTCTAAAAACAACTTAGCATTCTACATACTCTAAAGGTAACGTAACACCACCCCAACTTGCCATTTCTCTAATTCCCACCCCACCCACCTTCAAAATGAACAAACAAAGAAATAAAAAAACATTTGTACCTTTCAAGGCAGCTGGAACAGATTTGGGAGTAGTGAAAATATATTCTTGAGAAAGGGGACCTTCACCAGCTTCATTACATGCCTGAATACAAAATTTGTATGATGTTGACTCACTGAGTCTTTGTACTTTGTATGTATGACATGGTCCTCTGTATAAGGATACAAACCTGGAAACGGAAAGGGTGGCTCATAGTAAATACAGAAAAGGACTTCTGAAGTAGCCAGATTATTGTCTTGTAATTTATTCCCATCATTTCCCAGAATCTAATGAGAAACCCAGAGATATTTATTTCAGACTTCAGTGGTATTCTGACACTATAAAACAATGAGCACATTTTCCAGGGTTAGGCTTTTGTTTCTCACGACTCTGAAATAAAATCTCTTTCAACCACAAAGTACTACAGACTGCCTTTCAGCAAAAATGATCCTAAGCATTTTCAGACACCTTCCTGCACTTGAAATGGGAAAGGCTAGTAGTTCTCTCCCACCCAATGAACTGTGCGTACTACTTTCCTTCTGCCATCTACTTCCCCAACACCCTTAGCTTTTCAAAATTAAGCAGACTAGATTTTAGCTATTTATACCTTTGCAACTCTCCCTCACTACACTTAAGAAAGGGTCACGGATCCAACTGCTCTTGTACATCACTGTCGGATGTGGGTGAATGATGAAGCTCAGATTTGCACAGGAGGCTGGAATCCCATTTGTAGCGCATACCATGTACCATTTTGAGAGCTCTTGGAGACTGGCCGCTCCCCTTCACGTTGCAATTCTGAGGCAGAACTTGATCTTGGCAGTTCTCATTTGATTTTCAGTTTTGGTATCCCCAGAGCACAGCGTAAGTTGATCTCTTTCTGCCAGGGTTTTCATCTACTTTATTTATTTATTTTTTTAAAAACAGATTGTACCTGCACATGACCTAGTCTTTGGTAATTGCAATGAATTCTTTTACAGTCCAGAGTCTCATTTCTCTTCCTCCTCACAGCATAGCAATTTCACCTAGCAGTTCTCTTGTGTCATAAAGCTACACAGGGATTCAGACATGGGACACAGTGTAGCAGTACTATCTGCTTTGCTGTTTAGGCAAAGGTACTTGCTGTACCACCTCAGCTTACATTCTGATTTAACATGAGAGAAGGGAACCCTTAAAATACTATTTTTTACCATATGATAGTTTTATTTTCTGCTAGAAATAACTGGATGTAAAGACAGCAGAGAATAAAGAACCCACCCCTTCCAATATCAAGCATATAAAATTCAAAAGACTGATTAGACTAAATACTTTGACAAAATACTTAACAAAACAAAATGTGAGAAAAGAGAGGAGTATGCTAGCATGAAACATTTCATTAAACTCTTCATACTGAACTGCAAATAAAAAGCTAAGAAGTTTTTAATCTTGTACTTTGCAGCACAGAACACTAGAGCCCTTCTGCCTTGCCAGATGAGAAGACCTCTTACCTCTCTTTCAAATTAAGCAAAGCACATGGAATTTTGCCCTTTAAGACTGTCTCCAAGCACCAGACCACAGTGATACAGAGCAGATTAAGGTGACGCCAAAACCAACCTTCCATTCTTATCCTCCATTTGAAGGTGGTACTGAATGGAGTCAGCTAATGCTTTTGCAGTTCCCTCTCCCCACTTCAGCTTGAGAGTCTGAGAACTGTATGCAGCACACTCCAGGCGAGGTGGATCCGGGGGAAGAGGCTTTGTTTTCAGTTTGATGGTGTGGCTGAAAGGACCTGCTCCAAGACTGTTCAGGGCTTGAATTCGTATTCTAATATTTGAAAAGAAAGAGAATAAATTAACTTGAAATTAGATTTTAAAAAAATAACCGGTTATTTCTGCCATGCGCATTCAAAAGAGAGTAATGGTACCATATAGACGGTGCTTTCTATGACGAAGAATTTTCTCAATATTATGCTCTGATAAACTCTCATGAATATGCAGGAGTGTCACTTTCCTTGCCACATTCTAAGGAGCTAGGCTGATTCAAAATAAAATGTATTAGCATATTTGCATCATCTGCATTAGGGCAAAGATGCAAAAGCTCTATCAGCTACTTTAAGAATGGTCTGTCTTCCTGACCCTGCAAGGCCTCATACCAAAGTTTTTGATTGCCAAGAACTACAGTTTTGTATTTCTCACCCTGGAGAGATGAAGGGAAGAAAAGAAAACCCACTCCCAAAATATGCGAATTCACGCTATTATATCAGGTGATTTTGAGGATGACTACAGAAAAGTTTTCAGGGCTTTTCAGAACAGAGCTGACTCATGTGAAAATAAAGGGACGGTGTCCAGCTACCTCTCTTAAAAATGCTGTTTTCACTGATAACATATCTCCAGGTGCCTGCAAACACAAGCCACCTTGGGTCTGCTTGGAAATGGAGAGGGGTAAACGAGAAGTCAAAGGACACATGGCTGAGGGGTTTGCAGAACTTGAGATTCAGGGATAATTTTTATTTGTTTGGGGTAATCAATGGAAAAGAATGCTGGCCAAGAAATGTGTTTCTAAAAAGGAAAACCAGAAAACAGAGAAAACTGATGCTACTCTACAGATCTCACAGGTAGCCACAGATAGCAAAGTGTGTCTCATCTCATTTTTCAAAGACTAAGGATTGCATGTCTAAAATGGTATCTAGGTAACTGGAAAAAAACAGTAATTTTATTCTGAAACAATCAACCACACAATTTCAAAACACTGGGACAGAAATGTATGTGCAGGTTTAGGAATAAATATTTCTCCTTCACTACAGTAATATTTAACATTATGTTAATTTATTATAGCACAGAACCAAGGTTAATAGATGCAATTTTTTTTTATTTGCACAAAGAGATGACAGTCCAAGATGTATTCTATAAAAGCACTTTTGTGGGTAGAAGTGCAGAAGTACCTCTGCAGTGGAAGCTTCTCATTTTTCACTTGGTTGACATTGAGAGCAGCAGCTCTTCAATTTGCCAGCATTATTACTAAGTAATTATGAGGCACACAAAAACATTTTACTCTTGCATTCAGCATTAAAAAGAAGTAAAATCAAACCTTCAACATTAAGAGTTCATAAAATTACATACCCAGATGATATCCTAACTGTACTGAAATCGGTGTAAGCTTAAATTCAGTAAGACTGACATTCTTCCTTAAGTTTTAACACAGAGTATGTGTGTTTGTAACACACATGCAGAGTGCCTTCAGGCAGAATTATGGATTTCGGCATTTATATTTTTCAGTAACTCTTACGTCAAATGTAAGGGATGATTTTGGTAACTGAAATTCTTCAATTAGATTTAAAATTGATTGATAGATTTTCAAACCAATGTTCTTTATGCTGACTGGCTCCCAAATACATGTTATTTCTGCAGAAATGACATTGCGAGATGTGATGAGCTGTTATTAGATCGGACAATCCAGTCAACAAAGACTGCACATGGTCCTTCCATGGATGGATTTTACCTTGACAAACAGATTAGAAGCCATCTATCTATAAAGCAACTTGTCCAAAAATGGTTATCAATCTGAAGCTGTAATCTGAATTCAATTAAACTGATGCATTAAGATGCAACAAATCTACCACAATAAACAAATTAAAATAAAGTGTTCTTGAAAGAAAATAAAAACATCATAGCTCATCTTTTTATGAAGATCATCATTACAAAGCCTCCTTTTGCTCTATGGTTAGGTACTAATACTTCTCTGAGAGAAATGTAGAGAATGAAAAAAATATACGGAAACAAACAATCTGCTCTTGTGGGATAAACGGTAGGCTTTCAAGTAGCTTTGCACAGCATACCTGTAGGTTGTATCTGGCTGTAAGCCATCTATAAAATAGCTCAGAACCTTCCCAACAGTTACTGGTTGCTTATCTCCAAAGTCTATGCTGTAGCCAATGATTTCGGATCCATGGTCGCAAGGTTTCTCCCAGCTTATAGCAAGGCATGTGGAAGGATAATAGTGTGGACTTTCCACTTCATCTTCACTTAGTCCCCGAAGGCAAGTCACAACTGCAGGTACAGAAGCTGGAGTCATACATGCCACTACTTCACTGAAAGGGCCTGCACCTGCAACATTCACTGCCTGCAAATGCAAAGTAGACCATGTTTTTATAGCAGGGGCAATTCCTGTTTCCGCATTTCACTAATAAGAGTTTTACATTTTTACCTGAACCCTGCAATAGTATATAGTGGCAGGCAAAAGTCCTTTCATTTCACAGTTGAGCCCAGGTCCACAATAAGAGATCTGCATGCATCCTTCCACTCCGCCCCATTCCAGTCGGTATTCCGTTACATCGGCTCCGTTACTCACCGGAACCTTTAAAATGGACACAAATAGTTAGAAGTTAAAT
This sequence comes from Anseranas semipalmata, assembly GCA_013399115.1. Taxonomy (NCBI): domain Eukaryota; kingdom Metazoa; phylum Chordata; class Aves; order Anseriformes; family Anseranatidae; genus Anseranas; species Anseranas semipalmata. The sequence continues at coordinate 279,965 of VXAA01005914.1, read as the reverse complement.
TCACTGACTAGAGGGGGGGGATCAACCAAACTCACTACGTCTATATTGTTTTTTCTATAAATCAACAGGACTGTAGGTAAAGTGTTTTTTGTTGTTGTTGTTGTTTTTTTTAATAACAGTGAGGCAGAAAGCCTCACAGGAATGTTACCTTCTGATTTCTTTCCTCATTTTTAATTTAATACAATACAAATAAGTCAGACCGCATTACTGGCCTTGGGTCATCTATGCTTTAAAAAGCCTATTTATTATCGCAGACTACTGTATACAAAGTAATTGTGATTTTAGTTGCTTAAATACAGACATCATCTAGGCTGCCCACAGAGGTTGTGGAGTCTCCTTCTTTGAGATATTCAAAACCCGCCTGGATGTGATCCTGTGTAACATGCTCTAGGTGACCCCGCTTGCAGGAGGTTGGACTAGATGATCTCCAGAGGTCCCTTCCAACCTCAACCATTCTGTGATTCTGTGATTTAGCTTAGGAACCTAAACAGCCAATGGCAAGAAATGGTGGTCTTGAGAGGGTGCAGTTCAAATCACGTGTATCAGACATGTCAGACTAAGATGAGATCGCAGAAAGATATCATTAGCCAATGAAGTAAAAAAGAAAAAGAAAAAAGAAGCCAAAAAACCCTCCCCAAATCAACAAAAAAAATCTTAGATCATGAAGAAAACTGCAGGAAAATGCTGCTACTGTTTTGGGCTAAATATTCCAAGACAGCAATCACACTGAGGTGCAAGATAATGAGTAACTGCTCCAAAGCATGTCTTTTGCTTTCCCCTTCTTTTGAAATAGAAATATTCCCTACTTTCAGCATTAGGCTACGTGAAGATAAGTGACTGAATATAAACAGCAGTTCAAAGGATAATATTTGATGTGATCGACAGAGACTCCCTTTCCGTTTTCTAATTCACAACGAGAAGTGTTTGGTCAGAGAACTGACGCAGCTGTAGATGATTGTGCAGTATGACAATGAAGATGGAGACATTTCTCAATGTTACCACTATCGCTGCTGTAGCTCTAGTGGAGTTCACCTTAACAGAAATCAGGGAATCGAAGCCAACAAGTTCAGGGATGACAACAAACTGGGTGGGAAGTGTTTGATATACTGAAGGGTACAGCTACCAGAGGAATTTCAGCAAGCAGGATCTGATACAAACCTCACTGAGTTCAATTAATGCAAAGGCAAACTCATAGTCCTGGACCTGGGACAGAACTGTACTGAGGCTGAGGAGCGAGCTTACCAAAAAAGAACCTGGATGTCCTGGTATGCAAGGTGAATGTAAGCCAGCAATGTGTGCCTGATGAAGGCTAACTCCATACTGGCTGTATTAGCAGAAGAGCAGCAAGAAAGCTAAAAGGAGTAATGATTCCCCCTTGCTCAGCACCTGTGAGGCTACATCTCCAGTACTGCGTCCCATCTTGGACTCCCCAATACAACACAGACTTTGACATACCGGAAAAAGCCCAGTGGAGGGCCACCAAAGGGGAGTGCAAAAAAGATAAGGTTTATTTGATATTAAGATGATTAGGCTAAGGGGAGATCTTACTGCTGCCTTAAATTACTTACTGGGAAGGTACAAAGAACATGCTGCCAAATTCTTCTTGGAGATGCACAGAAGCAGGACAACAGGCAACAGTCACATCTTGCAGTAAAGCATGTTTTGACTGGACATAAAGGAAAAAAAATCTACAGCATAATAGCTGGCCCACAGACAGTTTTGCAAGGCTGCAGAATCTTCATTCTCGGAGATATGCAAACTGTGACTGGACAAGGCTCTGAGAAACCTGATCTAAATTTGAAGTTCTCTCTATTTTGAACAGAGGGTTGAACTAAATGGCACCCAGAGGACCAGTCCTACATTAATTATTCTGTGATTCTATAAAGTCGACATCTTAAATTGGTCAAATTAATCCTACCTGAACATTTCTTCAAAAGGGTTTGCCTTGTAGACAATTAAGGAGAGCCCGTATGAGATACCCAGTAGGAAGCACGAACAATAGTTCAATAGTTTAATCTTTTCTTTTCTGTACAGTTCTGTAACTCAGATGATTGACTCCATCTCAAGTCATTGAAAAGCTGTGTTTAAACAGTATTGCCAGATAGAATCCTCCTTTTTACACGCTTAATTTTTATCTACTGCATTTTTTTTTTAAATCAGCCATCTAAATACTATGGGTTTATAGGAAGTCTGTGAGGCTTTTGCTACGTTACTACTGATGCAATTATATAAAATTAAATCAGCTTATAAAAACAACAAATGTACAATAATCCATGGATGTATTCGCTATGAGGAAACATAACTACATTAAAGAAAAAATTTAAGAAGAGCCTGCATCACTTAGAAATGTAGTGCAGCAGTTGTGGCAAAACTCTTAAACAAAAGAAGAAAGTAAGGTCTCAAGAATCTGTAGGTTGCTGACTTACAACTATTATATAATGGTAGGATGAATTACTTTAAGGTTTTACCCTACCAAGTATTGCATAACCAGGTAAGCATATTTAAAAACATGGTTAAAATAGTCTTAAGCTTTTAAAGTTGGACTTAAAAATGTAGAAGACAATCATGTTAACACAAGTATAACATTGCATTCTTACCTCCCAAGACACCTGGGCACATGCAGCAGATCTGCATGTCACTTGGGGGGGCTTGCACTGATCTGGTGGTCCAGGTGCTGTAATAATTTCACATTTTTCCGAATAAGGTCCAAACTATTAAAAAGAAAGTTGATATAACTAACTTGTAAAAATAAAATTACTGCCCTTTAAATAACAGTTTTCCATAGCAGAAGCATGCAATAGCAGCCTGAAACTTTGTATTACTTGCTTTTAAAATAAATCTTTGTGGACTGTGGATTCAGAATTTATTTCAGTATCTGACTACTCTCCAGAATAGCTGCAAGACTTGTCTCTATAGCAAATGCAATCAGAATAAATTTAGCACTTGAAACTCTCAGGCAAAAGGATTCGGAAGCATTTGCCTCTTCTTCTGAAGTTACATGTTTGCTACACCATAGCAGAACACGATTTGTAACTGCCTATTGTTTACTAATCTAAAAGAAAAAAAGAATTCCAAAAATGATCTATCTATAAACTGCTCTTTGGGGGATTTAAAAATTAGGTCGGTGCTTTAAAGCCTTAAGCTGGAGACCTTTCCACAACGTCAACTGGTGATGATAGCTTTTATGAAGCAAATGTTATCAAACAAATGCTAGCTGCCCTGCCTCTCTGTTTTTAAATCAGGACTTTGGATACACAATGAAATAAAGCTTGTGCTACAGCAACAATTCATTTAAACACAGTTAATACCTCAACAAGAAAAAACATTTTTCTATCTGATAAAACACACTCAGAAGTTAAATATTAGAAAAAGAAACACCAGAAAATGGTAATTATTACGTTCTAGAGCATGAACAGATATAAAGGACAATCCATTTACAGAGCTGTATACAGAAAACAGTTTACTACTTTACTTCATGTGAGAATATTCAAGTTGCAACAATGCTTTGATAAAGTACTTAGCATTTCCTAACATTTTCACAATGCTATAATTCAGGTATAAGACATAATTAACTGTTTTTTCTTCCCTTCATCTAAAAATCCCTTTGTTATAAAATGATGTTTAACTGTTCCCACCCAGCAATAAGCTCTGTGAACCAAATGAATCTACATTAGGAAATCCCAATTTAAAAATCACTTCTAAAATGCTTCTTTAAAAAAGATAAGATATTTAACAGCAATTGCACTCTCTGCATCTAATTTCATTTCAGACTACCTCCTTACCCCAGCCTTGTTAGCTGCTCGCAGTCTGAAGTTGTATATCCTCCCTGGAAGAAGGCTGCCTACTGTGCATTCAACATCAGAGCCTTGGTAAACCTCTCTGTGTTCATCAGTTTCTGTCTGAAACATTTCCAGACCATAACAGGTAATGGGTGAACCACCATCTACCTGAGGTGGTCCTAAAAATAAGAAAGAAAAGCTTATTTAATTTTAACACACAGCACGTTTTGATCCCTTACAGTCAGTAATAGTTGTAATAGAATTACCCCAGCGCAGCTGAATTTCTCTTGCCCTTGGTCTACCCTGTAGCCTTGGAGGCTGGCATGGACCTGGAACCACTGCTGGTGTCTGCACCAGTAAAGAATCAGATGCCTACAAAGGAAAAGAGAGATTAATGAAGTCCCCTAGGCCAAAACAAGCACTATCAATTATGTAACAAATAAAAAACACATACTTGAGTCAGAAATAGGATCTTCCATTTCTTGAACCATATCCTCAAATACATGAAGATGCTTAAGTGACCTGGTATACATTTATTGTAGTACTTATATAAAACATGCTGCAGTGACCACACAATATGCAAAATTAACATTTGCTTTTGTGTATTTGTACACATAAAAAGGGTTAAATTAAAAAAAATAGGTATGTGCCACTACAGACCTACTATAAAAGCCTGAAGTAGGAATTGTTTAGCGTTAACTCGTTTTCTTTTACATTAAACTGGAGTTTAATGGTTTCTAAAGCCTCACTCTAAGGGTTGTATGCTTCTTTCTGTGCAAGAACCTCTCAGAAAGCAAAGTGGGCAGAAATGACAATCTAAAGCAATTTAAAAAAATGGAGATTTCAGCTTTTTCATTACTTAGTAATGTGCAAGTATTTGAACTGTGCACAAAAGTATACAGCAACATGCAACAGATGACATTGTCTATTCTGGATGCACACAGACATGAGTCAGACCTGATGAGGGGTTGGTTATTAGCTTCAGTGCGATACAGAACAAATATGCCTGTTTACGGACTGAAGTTGATAAGCTTTTTAGTTTACAACAGAAATGCATCTTAGAGTTTCATTTCACAACTGCTCTCTACATATGTTCCAAGAAGAGTAGATTGGAAAACCTGCTGCTTTTCAGTTGCTTTGAAATGTATTATTGCGCTGAGCAACAGATGCTAGATAAAAGGCAGAAATGTTTCTCAGGAGGCATATAACCATGACAAGCTGCAGAAAAGGCTTCATTACATCTTTGCTATTCTTCAGTTCCCAACACTTTCAAAAAGTATCAGGACTTCCTGAAAGTTACCTCCTCTTTGGTACTCAATAGTTATTCTAAACTAATGTGGGGAAGGAGGTTGGCAGATTGAAAGTCTCCAAGGATGTGTGTGCACTTGTGGCTAGGTGACTGGGAAGTATACCGCCTTCCTCCTTCTCCTGTACAAAAACCACACTGAGCTATGGCAAGAGGGAAAGCATCATAGCTGAGCCAGCACTGAAGGAATGTGGATTTTTGTTTAAGAAAAGGTGGCTATGGGCAAGGCTGTCTTTGCAGGAGACTTCTATATGGATGAAGAACATGTGAATTTCCTTGAGAAAAGTCATTTTATCAACATGTTGCACAGGAAATGACAAAGTATCTGTTTCTGTAAATAAGAAAAATCACTTAAAGCATGGATATTTACAGTTATTTCTGTAAGAAGTAGGCAGAAATTTGAAACATTGCACATCAATACTGGGACTTCTTTGAGGTTCTAATGGCTATTTTGCTGGGCACTTCAGTACAATTATTATTATAACAATATATATTAACTGTTGGACCTGTTTTTCTTAAAGATAAAGAGTTGTATTTAAGAAAAATATTAGCTAATATTACCGCGCTCTGTCCTCCTTCCCCGATGCAATACACACGTAAGCGATAGGAACAACCAGGATTTAGTCGGTCACACAAATGTTCCCTAGCAGCTCCGCTGTATATGGTGTCCCACTTGTTTCCTGAAAGGTTCAGAATAAATGTGCAATGAACCAAGGTGTAATTTACCACACTTCAGCAACAGCCACTGCAGGTATCTAGCTTCACCAAATCAGGGTGTGTTTGTCAAAAAAATTAAAGGCTTGCTTTGTGTTTCCTTGAAAAAGATTAAATTATTTCACAAAGATAGCTTCCTATATAAATTTGTGTAGATCTGCTAAGTAAAATATCTTCCTTATTTGGTATTCACATTAAATAAGAGAGAATTTACTTTTAATAGGGTAATTATTGCTAGGTCAGCAAACACATTTAAACACCATAACCAAATAAATCGGAAAGACAGAAAAGCAAAAATTCCCACGGAAAAGAACCTTTTAATTACACCATGTATATTCAGTTTGCACATTGTCACTACTGCTTACAATTGATAAAGCTTGTTCCTGCATTTCTGAATGGCCCAGCACCATCTGGAATACTGATTTCATTCTTTGCTCTTCAGTCAGATTCTTAAATGAGAAACTCCTCAGCATTCTCCTTCTCTCAAGAGATGAAGCTAGGGCCTTTAAATCAAACCTCCAACAATTCAATATATCACAGAATTTAGAGGGCTACGAATGAAACGTAATGCACAGCTCACTTTATCTGCATGAAAGGCTCAGGTAAACTATTCCAAAAGTGACTTAATGTGGACATGCAACAGACTAAGGAAAGTCACAAATCAAGTATTGAAAGAACCATGACTGATACCTCTGACAGGACTACCATTACAATTTGGGGACAGCGTGCTGTCTTAACCTGACACAGCAAGATAGGTATCAACTTTCGTTCTCAGACTGTGCTGCTCAATACAAGTAAGGTTACTTAATAGGTCTAGAATTTCAATAATTTAGCAGATAGCTTTATGCCCTATTTAGAAATATTGTTAATTTCCCTTCTGTATGAAAGAACAGAAAAGCACATATCAGAAACACTTATTCCAGCTACGTCACTGTTTTCATTTAGTAGCAGTAAATGGAACACTAGTGTTTCATTCATGTCACACATCCAACAAAGCTAAGTGGCCCTTTCTTGTCCTTAAGTGTCTGAAATGCATCATCTGATTTCCAAAACAGAACATGGCTAAGTGATAGGTTAAACATGGAGCATCTCTTTTGACACAGCTTTGTGGCATCTTCTTTCTAATCCAGAGAAACAGAACTTCCTGTATACAGGTACCAACATCCTTATTTTTTAAAATTACAGTCTCGTGCAATAACATTCCCTACCATAATACATATTTCACTCTTCTCACAATTTACAACTAAAGGTGTGCACACAAAAAAGATCACAAGTGAATGTCAACATATACTCCTAACACTTACCATTTAAGCCTTCAGACATTTCCACAACATATGTATTTATTGCTGCTCCTCCGTTGTCTTTTGGCGGATCTATCAAAAATAGCAATATTCCAACTAAGCAAGGTAAATTAAATTGTTTTGTAGCTTTTGGGGAGAATTTAAAAAAGGCAAAATTGACAGCCAACTGGAAATGAGTGCTTTTTTAGACAGTTAGCTATAGCATCCTGCATCCTAGCTCAGACAGCTGCAAATCATTCAAATCCTCCACTATCCAAAGCTATCACAACCCTACTATAGTCTACGAATGACGTATGATGAGTGAATCAGGCACCTGGGAGATGCCACAGCAAACATTTCAGTTAGTCTGAAGTGCCATGGAAGGCAGTCTGATTATGGTTTCAGGGACATGGATCCTCATGGCACTGTAATTTGGACTGCAGACAGAAAACATTGCCATATTGATCTACAAGTAAGAATATTTCAAAATGTTTTAAGGACAACATTTAAAAAAGCTAAATATTTTGGAAGAGAACAGAAGTCAGGAGTTCTGTACTGAACACTTAATCTCTTAAATTTTCAACCTAGCAGTAGAAATTGAGTTCACTGTCCTCCTTGGTACGATATTCAAGGACAAGACAGGAAACCACAGAACTATCTTTGACATATAATCCTACTACTCTTTCTCAGAGCTGACTTAGGGAACAGCAAAATTAAAATACTGTGGAAAAACAACATTTTTGACAAATGTAAAGGCAGCTTAATACTTTAATACAGAAAGGCACTGTTGCTATAACATTACATTATGTGTGTGCTGGATGAAATGGTGTTGGCTCTTAGGCAAGTGTTACATATCACATCACACCTGCCAAATAAAATGAGACTTCTTTTATGGCACATAGCACTTTTTGGTTGGAAGGTAGCAGTCAAGTTACTCCAAATGAAAAATAACATTTTCACATAATTATCACTCATGCAAAAAAAAGAGTATTATAGTTCAAAATAATGACTATATATTTATATATAATACATATTTTACACAGTTTTCTATTTACAAATTAGATATTTACAATAACTTCATACATTATATGTCATCCATAAGAGACCAAATTTTATGCCCTGATCTAGCAAAGCACTCCAGAAAGATGCAAGACTGGACTTGCTGTGTACTACTTATACTCTACAAATAGCTTTCATATTATTACTGTGAAAGAACACAATATTAAAACACACTATTATACAGAACTATGTAAGAAGTTTAATTATTTGTGACAATAAATAAACCTTCAACCATGTGGTTTTCTGCTAAAGTACTGTATTACAGTACTGCTTCACCTTCTCCTATTTCACAGCACAAGGGTGTAAAAAACTAAGCTTAAGGAAGTTGCTCAAGATCCCTAATGAATTAAGACATTTATCTATCAAAATCAAGCACTTTAAAGAGAGAGGTTAAACTTGGACCTTTTCTTTTGATAAAAAAAAAAAAACACACACAATTTCATGGCATCTGCTTTTTGCGCCAGAATAACATTAACTTCTTAGTACACAAATTAACACCACTGTTTTTTAATTGCTGTAGTCCCCTGCAGTAACAGTCCCTATTACAATTCATAATTACTCTTCCTGCATAATTACACTATTACACTGCCACCCTAAGTATTTTGGATCAGTATTTTGCTCTTAGTTCAAAATGAATTATAATGGCTCAGCTGACTAAAGTATTACCAAAGTAAAATCTGGCCTTCTATATATGAACATACATAAGATACAGAGGACAAACTCTAAACAGAGCTGGACAACATTCTTACCCCAGATTATTTTAAAACTCTGTGCATGAATTTTTCCTTTCACTGAGGGTTTTGAAGGTACCCCAGGCTTGTCTGGGCAAGTAGCATAGTCTACTGTCTCACTTGGACTGCTTTTCCCTTCTGAATTATAGGCGATGACCTGTAAATACAGAAAAAATATAATAGACACAGCACAAATGTACGGGTTAGTGGTATGCTGTTCAGTGTTAATGGTAAGAGCAAATTAATTTATATGTATGTGTAGACAGATAGCTAGATAATAAACCATCAGGAGAAATAAATCTATTATGTATCTTCATTTTACAGTTTTTGATAGTCCCATAATTACTCAACCACTATGCTGAAATTAAAAACACCTGTGAATTGCCAGAAAAAAAAATCCTTTATAAAAAAAACAAACAACACCACCAAAAACAAAAACTAAACCAGTAATCGTGAAATTGTAAGGAAAAAAAAGATCAAATAACCTTCCATATCCACCACATTTCAAATGTTGGTGCATAAAGTTAGACTTCTACTTAGAGCACTTAAGACCAACCTGACTGTAACAGGTAATCAGGACATGCAGCTCTTGGTGACATTAATGGAATCTGTGGGTGCTATGTATAGCACAAAACACTTTATTTCAAGTGAAGGATTTGAAAACTTGCTTTTTTAAAACAGTCTAAGATACTCAGAAATTAGATAGGTCTAAGAACTACTCCTTTTTTTTGGAGTTATGCAGGACCTTGGGATCCTGGTGAGAGCAAACCAGCAATGCACCCTGGCAGTAGGGAAGGTAAATTGTTTCACGGGCTGCGTCAGCAAGAATTTAGCCAGGAGAACAAGGGATGCGATCTGTGTCCAGAGAAGCAGTGGAATCTCCCTTGCTGGAAATACTGAAGTCTCAGCTCAACAGGGCTAGCAGAGTGTTGAATAGCCAGATCTAAGGCCCTGTTTTCTAGACAAATTTGGTCCAGGTGATCTCCAAAAGTCCCTTCCAACCTAGACTTTTCTGTGATTCTAGGAAAATAAATTGCTGCTATTCTTTACATCCTAGTTGTGCAGTTAATTCATTGCGTATTCCCATTTGTTCCTAGCAAAAACCTAAGCAACCAAAAAAAAAGTATTTTTGCTTTTATATTTATTTAAAAATGGAGTAGAATCCAAATGATAGGAGTAACGCCAGTACAGTTTGAGAAGAGGAAATGCGAGCTAACATGCTTCTCAGACATTCTCCTGATACAGTTTACAAGATTAACAATCATCTGGTTGTTTTTGTGCCCTTACAAATGAAGTTAAAAAGTCAGTTGGCATTTACGTATTATAATAAGGTTTCCAATGGTTACAAAGTTTCTTTCAAAAGCCTTAAGGAATATTACTACTAATTAAGTCTTCCTCCTCTATAATAAAAATTAAAGACCTAATTAACACAAAATTTGTTTCTCCTTTATGCATTACGAATGAGTGAAGAGACTTCTGTTTACAGTTTTGTTAAGAAAAATACAGTATAAACATTCATATTTTATTTTAATGACAAACTTAGGATGCTGAAGTTAACTTAGCATTTACCATTATTAACGTGTAGCATTACTTTTAAAGGAAAACTATAATCAAGCCCTGCAAAAGCTAGTTCCAAAGTATTTAGCCGTTTTTTAGTTTAAATACATGTGTAGCCATAACAGTCCTAGCTTGGTACAGTCCTGAGAATACACTGTGTATTTTAAATTATGTAAGTATTAAGTGATGGATAAAATCCAAGTGCTGTAAGATTAATGCCTATTGTAACCTTTTCTGCTTCTGAAAAAAGCAATCATATTCAGAAGTGCAAAATATTTGCTATACTTTCAAAAGGAGTACTTGTATGTTTTACTGTTAACTCAAAACAAACCAACCAACCCCTAAACACCTACCTTTCATATTGCAAAGAGATGCTGTTCTTAAGCAGCTCCCAATTCTTCCTTATGAAATAGTACTTTACGTGTATGCAAGACAACAGCTTTACAGACTAGAGATGAAATCATTCTGACTGCTTCATACTGCGGGACACGCATTAGCTTTATTCCAAAAGCCATGCTACTGTTCAAGAGTGACTGGATCCTGAGCTAACAAGTTCAGACCCTCAAGACATATAAGAATGGGTTAAGCAACACTGTATTATGAATTATTTACTAACTTGGGTTCAGTGCTATGCTAGCACTGATAAACTTTTTTTTTTTGATCAAAGTTGCTCCTTATCGCAACGCTTTGAGATGTGTTTAGTGTCTATATGCAACACAGAAGCCAAATAAAAAACCCAACTGTTAATAACATTGACTTATGAGCTGGAATGACACATTTCAAGATAACTGCAACTGGTTATGCCCTTTCAGAGGTCCCTACTCCTTCTGCAGAGATGACTAATGAAACAGATGTTGAGCTGATAGTTTTAAGAGACTGAAATTTTAAGAGAGACTGGCATCAAATTTGTTTTTCCTTAAAATAAGTCAATGAATCAAGCTACTCTGGTGCAAAAAAAAAAAACCCAACCAACCAACCAAACCCAAAATCCAAGTAAGCGAAAAATCTTACTCTAAATTTGTATTTTGTACTACGCCTCAAATTCTTCACTGTGTAGGTAAGATCGTCACCATCGTATTTTGGCTTGAAACCATATCCCTGGAGAATTAAACAGGATTACTTGAAACATTGTATTTGTCAACTAGATTCTGTAACATCATTCATATAAATAAATTACCGCGTTTCAGACTGTAATTGTTATGCTTCTCTGACAAAGTAATTAAGTGCAACTTCATTGTGTAAACACAATATATTTTATTTCTACCATGTGGATCTGCTGTACATAGAAGCCAAGTATAAAAATAAGGTGGTGGTGGGGGGTGAATGAGGAAACAAATTAACCATTCTCCAGTTCTGAAGAGGAGAAAAAACAGTAAAGAAAAATATATACAGTGTCATTAGAAATTATACCTAACACTTTTAAGGGGTATAACAAAGGTACTTATGTTGAAATAACATCTAGAGGGACCACACTTCATGATGCAATTACTTTGATCCACTCTTATAAGGCTTAAAATTCACAAGCAAATTCACAAAGTTAAAAGTAGTCTAGAAGTCTGCAGGATTAGGGCTTATTCATACTAATATCTATTACTGTTGCAATAGAAAGGAGAAAGCTGAGTGGCTTGGTCACTGCAATGACAAGTCATTAGTTTTGTTTCAGAAAATACAGTTCTTTGTAGAATATTCTAGCAAAAATAATCACTGTTACACTTGAATACAATAACGTATCAAACACACACATTATAGTCTCTTTTCTTATTGAGAGTAACTATTCTAAACTTACTGAGTTCTCATCTTCCATCTCTAGTATGTATGAGATTCCTTCATCTGATGGTGTTCCTGAGGGTTTTGTCCACTGTAGGGATAACCAAGTAACTCCAGCATTAATCAGCAAAGGACTTGCTGGTGTGGTTGGGGCAGTGCCTGAGGTATGATACAGGACTTCTTCACTAAAACCACTGCATATAAAAACAGACAGCATGTAAGCTAACCAGACACAGTAACTGATATCTAGAAAAACATCATTGTCATAGCTGTGTTCAGTAAGAATTTCTTGGTTATGTGCACCACTGGAAATTACACGCTGGTACATGCAGATGACTTAACTTGCCCATGAGTCTTAGTCAGTTATAAACCATTTGAACAAGGTTAACATTCATAACTGAAAGATTCCTGTGGAGGACATAATTACAATGCTTTGCTAACTAAAATGCTTTGCTTTTTCATATCAAGTCATTATTCTAAAACAGTAGAGTTCTGTGCGTGACAATATACTAATACATATTCAAAATCAAAACATGAAGACATGAAAACATGCATGGGAAGACCCCAAAACACACTTTGTTTCCCGGGCAGCAATCTATGCAAATTATTATGTGCTTCAAGTATACTCTGAAGTACTAGTTTCTATAGCTATTCAGAAAATAATAGCATAACAGTCTTATTCAATATTAAGTTACTTTAAGAGTTGCCAATATGAAAATCTTATCACAGCACAAATGGAGTAGACTGTATAGCAGTCAATTTCCGAACTTTTAACTTTATCCAATGACTCCTAGATAAGCCTTGAAGTGAAAATACAAGTAAGTTACAGAAAGAAAGCTACTGTGAAACAGGGATACAGAAGTCAGTAAATGGGTACAATGCACAGATGGTCTGACATGTATCCAGCTAGACTCTAAAAAGCTGTTCTCAGCTGGCATTGATTTAGAAATTTGCTGTTTCTACATCAGATCTGAAGAAACACTTGCAGGCTTGTGAACTTGTCTGATTTTTTTTTTAAACTGTATGAAACTAATGTCAAAGATGTAACTTTAATCTAAAAGCTAGATATCACCTAAGTGAGCATCAGGAAGACTTGAAAACAAAAATCTTTATGTGGCTTGAAGAACAGACCCAGTCAAATACCTTGCATGTCCAAATCTGGCTTTCCTGAGAAAATGCAATATGAATATACCTCGACGTCACTTTCTCTCTTACCCAAACTATCTTATGATATCACACAAGTTGTAAGTTTTGATCTGCTCTAAAGTCTTTTTGGCATTTGAAAAAAAGATATCTTACAGACAACGCCTTATCAAAGGTGTTGATCGCATCCAAAGCAAACATGAAGTCTGTGCAGAAACGCAGACTGTGAAATAGACTGTGAAGGAGGAAATGGAAAAGTGCAAAGCAAGAGAAAACTTTAAATTTGGGGGGGGGGAACAGTAGCTTTTTTTTCTTGCCAAAAGTCACAAGCAAGAAAATCTCTGAAATTAGGATGATATGATACGTACGTACTGTCTACTACAAAAGTTCCAGCACTACATAGTTAGGCTAAGCAAGCACGAAGAGAGGCTAGACAAATACTAAACCTATCTCTGCTCACAACCAACTACTAACGCAGTCAACTCAAATGCAGATGCAAGGGAAGGGGGAAAAAGAAAAACACAACACCTTGAAAAGCCTTGATCTCTTTACTTGATTGAATTACTCCAAAATACATTGAAATCAACTAGAAGAGTTCTAGTAATTCCCACATTTGAACCTCTCAAACATCTCACTTAGGAGTACAATAACACTGTATCTTTAAATAATTTTATTTTTTCCAGATTTGTTTAGCCACATTTCCATGTGTGGTTAGAACTAATTTAAAAATATGAGTAACTCAAAGATAGAAAATCCATTCTTGTTGGAAAAATCATTTAGACAAAATTCAGTCTACAGATACATAAGGTTCTCAACATAGTTCATAAGGAATAAATTGGCACTCTGTATTAGTAAATATTATTTCAAGAGACTTCTTAAGGAATACCATAAAGACAATATAGTGCATTTTTATAAGGTTATGAAATATAGAGTTAAAAATCTATTCGGTGTGATTAGTTTAAGAAGGGTACTTAGCTGATGACGATCTTCCACCAGCTTACACCACATTAGTGTGTAATCTGTGTGGATACTCCTAGAGGGTACATTTACACTCAGAAGTAACGGCGGAACGGGAAGAGAACTTGAGCACTGGACCCTGCTTAACTGTCAGCTCACTCCCTGTCTACTTCTGTGAACAGTTCCAATTAAATCTCATCAAGACGAATGAGGGCGACGAAGATGGTGAAGGGCCTAGAGGGGAAGACGTATGAGGAGCGGCTGAGGTCACTTGGCCTGTTCAGCCTGGAGAAGAGGAGGCTGAGGGGAGACCTCATCGCAGTCTACAACTTCCTTGCGAGGGGGAGTGGAGGGCCAGGCGCTGACCTATTCTCCTTAATCACCAGTGATAGAACCCGCGGCAACGGTGTCAAGCTGAGGCAGGGGAGGTTAAGGTTGGACATTAGGAAGAGGTTCTTCACTGAGAGGTTGGTTGCACACTGGAACAGGCTCCCCAGTGAAGTAGTCACTGCACCAAGCCTGTCTGAATTTAAGAGGCGTTTGGACTGTGCACTTAGTCACATGGTCTAAAATTTTGGGTAGACCTGTGCAGTGCCAGGAGTTGGACTCGATGATCCTTATGGGTCCCTTCCAACTCGGGATATTCTATGATTCTATGATTCTATGAAGACAAGTGCAGGTGCAACTCAGAGAATAGTTCATTCCAGAAACATCTTCCAGAAGGCAGCAACATGAGAAAGACTGTGTTGGAGCACTCTGAAAGTCAGCCTAGCCCACTATAGTGTCCTCTGCCAGTGGCCCAAGGCAGGAGCCTAAGGAAAGACATACGAACAGGTACTACATGCCACACGTTCCCTAGGTACTCTCCAAAGCCTCCCAACACGTATGTCTCAGAGACCTCCTGAGCCAGCTGTAATTTTCATGTACTTAGCCTGCAGAAGATTTCTTCTATCCAGCATGAATTACATCCTCAGGTCTGGTTCCCTGTTTTCAAACTGTCCTTCAACACTGTCCAAGCAAGCATTGTTCCCTCAAACACTCCCTTGTGCCAACTGAAGGACACACAACACTCATTTCATGCTATAAAAACACCACTCTAGTGAGCTGCATCACAAAATATTTCAAACGCTGGTTAAAACAAACAAACAAATGCAAAATAGCAATTTTACGCTTATGGCGAGAGAAACCTTGAGTTTATGCCACATAGGATCTAAATGTCCAAGTGGTACTACATAGTGTGGACACAGGCAGTCTACTCTAGAGATAACGAGCCCTAGTAGTGAGAATATTAGCTAGCTTTGTTGCTTCACCCGAAGACCAAGAAGCATTCCCAAGAGCTAATGCATCCAATAGTGTAAGCCCAACCTGAAAAACTATTACTTTTGCTCTGTTTTTCGAGTTCTTACTTATATCCTCTACTGAAGACAGATGCCATTCATTCACAAATTAAAAATGAAGTTTGGTGCTTCAGAACTTCTGAAAAGTAGCACTGCTTAACTTCTAAAAATAGCAACCACGTATCCTAAGCATTTACAATAAACTCTAGAAGCTCAAAAAAAAAAAAAATCAGTGGTATGGTAATGTGGTATTTTGTCCATTTCCCACAGGAACATGAGACTAACAGACACCTCAGGTAAAGGGAAATATACAGATAACGGGATATGGCAAAGAGCACAATATAGATATACCTACAGGATGCAGAGTGGGTTCTGCTGGACTTGATTCATGTGAGAGCAGCTGGGCTGCCTGTGTCATGCTCGTGCTCCCCCTTTAGGTACACAGGGGCATCATGTACAAAAGTTAGAGCAGGCTGTTTGGGAAATTAGGCTAAGTCTGGCAGAAGCAGCTGTACTATCTGCTCACAAGAGGAACTGAGATTGGTAGCATTTATATGCTAAGTATGTACACATGTAGTGGCTGTAGTAATGTAGCCATACTAATGTCTGAACAAAACTGATTATGTCAGGAATCATTGAGTAGCTGAGGTTAGAAAAGATCTCTGGAGGTCATCTTGTCCAACCTCCCCTGCTCAAGCAGGGTCAAGTCATTCCTAGTACACATGTAATCTGCAAACTGAATAATCCAATCACATATGGTAAATTAACTATGTAAATCCCAACTGGACTGAAGTCTTGTTTCTTTAAATGCCGTCATATGTTTTTCCTAAGCAAGCACATATATGCATGCAAATGCATTCCATATTTATGGATACAACAGTAATATTTACCTCATCCCCATGTCATTTTTGGCTGCTAGCCTAAAGGTGTACCCCATTGCTGGTGATAGTTTAGTAATCCTATACTGCTTCTGTTGGCCATAATAACACTGGCAAAACTCTCCATTTCCTTTTCCCTAAAAAGGAATAAATTAATCACATTATTCACCCTATTAAATATGTGTCCATCAATTAAAGTAACACACAAACGTGAAGTAAACTCATTTTGTGAAGTGTGACTTAACTCAAGAATCCCTCACATAGTGTGGTTTTACCTAAAACATATATGTATTGAATTAGAGGCTTTTAAAATTCCTTTCCGCTTCCCAGCTCCAAAGGGCTAGAAGGAAAAAGCAGTACAGCTTCTACAGCTCTACCATCTGCCCTCTTGGGATAGCTGTCTGGCTAGGACTGGAAGACGTTTCTGGGGACATTGTTGGCCCACCCCTTTTATACAAAAGAAAGGCTGTTATAGGAAAATGATCCTTTACTGTCTGCTCTTGAGAGAAGTATGGGTGAAAAAGCCACTATTAAGAGTGGCAGAATCACGTAACTAAGAAATATCTGATACTTTATATACCCTAAGAAAAAATTTGGGCAATAATTATGTTTTCACACTTGCACAAGTCATAATTTTGATACAACTTGATGTGCATAGTCACATACAACTACTTTTGAAAACCACAAAACAAAAAACAGAATATAATAACTTGCTTACTTCATCCCATTCTAAAAGGTAACTGTGGATTTTAGAACCATTATCACAAGATGCCTGCAACAAGAAAAAAGGGAAATTAGAGCTCTAACTGAATACAAGACCACTTAAGGAAAGATGTGTGCAAGGAGCAAATCATGACAAGACCAGTGGAGGGCAAATGATGCTCCCCTTATATGATTGTTTCACTTGCCAAGACAGTCCTAGTTTTGTTTCCATGCAGTGAATGCTTATATCTATTTTTATTTTATTTTATTTTTTCATTTAGACATTGAGAAGGTATTCTGGCAGCAATGTAAAATACTACAGAGTTTTTCTAAGCAGTTAGATTGCAAGTCTGTTCAAATCTCAGTCTTTCCAGACCACTTCATTTGCTTTGCACAAATAAGCCTATGCTCAATAACAGAGAAATAAATTGGTTCTATAGTACAGGAGCGGACCAGAACTCAAAACAGTGTCTCTTGTTCAAGCTCATTAACTTTATTTACAAAGGCTCCTGGCTTTTCTGGGAATCTTTTTCTTTTTACTGCAATCCACATTTAATCCAATACACATACTTCAGTCACAGAACTGTGGTTGAAACTACGGTTTGACAAAGTTTCCATTTCAATGAACTGGCATTTTATTCACAAATCTGAAACTGCTGAAGAGTTTTAAATACTTGTTTTAAAGATTTTAAAGTAATTCTTACCTTCCACTGCAGAGTAAGAGAATTTTTGGTCCGATTAGTTATCCTGGGCAGATTTGGAGTATCAGGTTCACAACTCATTGTGGTAAAACTCTCTGCTTCTGAAGGACTCCCCTTTACACAATTGCATTCCACTTGGACTCTAAAAGTGGAAAAGAGTCAGTAACATTTTGATTCAAAATCTGTATATATAATTTCCAAAGAAAACTGCGTATTCAGAATTAAGTTACTGTCTTGCTATCTTATTATTAATATAATACTGTTATAAATACATAACTGGTGAAAGCATCTTGGTCAACAGAAGTAATGCAAAAGTAAAGTCCTTTACTTTGGATGTACATCATTACCATCAGTCAGCTTTATTCTCACGATTACATTTGAAATATGTCCATTATTAGCTGTACTTTGGTTGGGAAATAATGGTAACATCTTGCAGGCTCATTATCTGTTGTAGATGTATAAATTGATAATACAAATAATTCTTCTGCAAGGGCTTTCTTGAGATAAGCACAATGAAGCTGTTAACGTCTTTTCAGAATATCTTTTGCATTCCTTCAAGAGCTTGCTGAGTCTGTTCACCCTGTCCTTTCTTTTAGGAAGGCTGTGCACTAGCTCTCTGTGTACTTCAGAAGAATGAATTCTTGCCTCTGACTCAAAGAGAAAATGGTTTGCTTTTCTCATAGCTTTTCTCCAAAACAAAATAAAAGATTTTCTGGCTCCCCCTGCCCTCCTCCCTCCCCCAGCTGTGTAGCCTCGTCTCCTTCTTGGGTGAACCCACACATTGCTTTCTTCTAATTTACCTTTTCCTTTGAAAGACAAAAAAACCCAAACATAAACAAAAAACCTCTTTCCTCTGATCACTGTTATTAGACCTTTATCACCTACTTACGAAGATGCAAAAGGCCTTATATACTTGTTGCATGAACAGTCATAGGAAATTTGGCACTGTAGATTTCATGAACAGGGAGAGCCAAACATTTGAACTGTAACTAGTGTTGCACACAGTTGTTTGTCCTTGCATATAGTTGCAAATACATAACTCGTTAGTTATCTTCATAGTTTTTATTGCCTTTTGGGCAATGTTTAGACTGCCAGAATTCTATTTAACTCCTAGTTCAGGAAGAGCTTATATGGCTAAGTCATCTACTCACATGCATCCTCTACAATGACCAGAAATAAGTAAAATAAATAAATAAGTCTGAACATAGCCTGGTAGAACAGGACCTATACATGGAAAAAACAGTTCTAGGCTCTGACCCCTATGCTCCACACATTTTCAACTTAAACATCATTGGATAAAGTTCATAAACACTACCAAAAATAGGAACAAAATCACAGGGAAACACTTGCATATGAAAGAGCTTCGAGTCAATTTACCACTCATCCTTCTCCTGAACCTGCGCTGCAGGCCATATAGTGGCCCAGCATAAATGAGAAGAGTGTCATGAAGAACAGACAACCCTGTTTTGCTTTCAGTTTGGTAGCTGGGACAATACCCTGGAAAACGGCACTAGAGGGTGTAGACTCCCTAACACTGAGGACCTAGAACTTAGTGCTCCCACTGGAGCAAATGGGAATCACGAGACTATCACACAACAGAAATCTTCCTCCTCCTCCCTACTGCATGTGGAAAGAGGCACAACATTTCGAGACACAACATTTTGAGAGACAACATTTCTAACTCAGATCCTTACTTGTGTTCCCCTTCCTTCCAACAAGCTGTCTAGAAATGGTTCCTAATCAGTACACAGAAGTCTTGGGGTTTCCAACACAGTCAAGAGAGGCAAATCCCTTAAACGCTGGATGGTCGATTCTAAGAAGTTACTCTCTACTTGCAATTATTTCTTGAAAAGGCAGTACTTTTAAGGAAACCTTAATTTCTGCTTCATAATTATATAATTATATAAATTATATATTTATAAACTACTGTATTGATACTTCCAAAATTAAAAAAAAAAAAATCAAAACATGACCCTCCAATATGTAAAAAAGGAGGTAAGAAGAACACCTAACTGCATCTTTCCAATCCTATGCTATTTCTTCAGTAGGACATAGTGAAGCAGCAAACTTGACTAGAACAGTAGAATTAATCTGGGCTTGGGACGTTTTTAGCAATGTATAGAGGGTCAGATTCACTGGTCTGCTGGAGCAAAGTGAAAGCAGCATGAAGTGGCCAGTAGAAAGAACGTTCTTGTGCAAGGTACCTCCCTCTTGTACTTGTGGGAAAATAGCATAAGGGAAGTATCATCTGTGCCTTGCTCAAAGGAAAGAAAATGCTCACTGTGTTGGCATGACATAACAAGGAAAGAGCACAGAAGTTGGGTGAGGTAGCAAAAACCTCTTATGTTTTCTGAAATGGACTGCGTGGTCAACTAAGCCAAAAATGTTGAGTTAAGAGTGGTAATATTTCAACTACCATTGCGACTCAAAGGAGGATGTCAAGAGGTAAGTAGAGTTTCTGAAGACTTCTGCAATCAAATATAAAGATAAAATGAAACTTCTAAAACATTCCCATTGAATTCAGTGAACAGAAAAGGAAGATACTCACTTTGCATGGTAATCAGTTGCTGGCCTGAGATCATTTACAGTAACTTTGTTTTCTTCTCCACTGGAAAGAGGTATGATTTTGTTAAAGAGATTGTTTCAGAATCATGTACGTTTATAAAAAGGCACACATCTAACCTACTCACCTAACACTCCTCGTTAAGAAACATTTGTTAATAGTTTGTTTCTGTTGCTAAGTATGCTAAAATGAAGATGCATTTATCTTTGAATTTTATGGGCTTCCCTTGTTTGGTTTCTGTTGTTTTGCCTCCTTTGTTTTTGAAGAAAAATTATTTTCTTTACTCAGTAACACCAGCTGCACGTGTTGGAGCACGTGCATGTGTATGCATGTATGTTACTACAAAAAAAAGTACTGAATTACTGGGTCCTGTAGAAGCATAGGTATTTATAACTCTTCAGCCTTACAGAAGTGATTATCTAAAACTGTAAATGACTGCATATATACCTACTTTTTGGAGCCTAGTAAGCAAAAAAGGCACCTAAGTGACATCTATTACTCTGCTTTTACTGAATCAGCTTATGTTAGAAAAGCTCTTTTCCACTAGCTTCTAGGACAGAGACATCCAACTTATGATTCATGAACTGCTCCTAAGAAATCCATGGAAGGAGACTAAGATACACTAGCTAAATACAAAGATTTGTAATTACTGGAGAGCTCTATACCTTTAATAGTAAATTTTACTGTTAAATTTCTTCAAGTTGGAAAAAAACTGATTAAAAAACATTGTGTTAGGAATTAAACACTTCAAAGGTTTATTTTGTTTTGCTGCTGCTAGAGTTACGTTCTGTGGGAATCTACTTTATTTCATATCGTAACACTGTCTCTTGCCAAGAGCATTTCCAGGGAAGGGAGGAATACCCTTACTGGGAGGAGAAGCATGTACTGAAGTAAATAAATACATGCACAATTTGTATTTGTCACTATTTGTATACCTTACTACTTGAGAACCCATAATTTTTAGTAAAGCTAAGTGATATTAAAGCATCACCAACATCTAAAGTCTTCATATTCTAACTGTTTGTATAAACTTCAGTAATAAAACAGAACTACTTCTACTGAAAAAGTAGCTTGTTTCAAAAAGAGAAATTGCACAAAATTGCTAGTTATTTAAATCTCCAAACAATGGGCCACACGATTAAATGCTGCAGCAACTAAATAAAATAAACACCTACATATATACAGTTTTGTATTTTCCATCTTTTCCGGTATTTGAAATCATCACTTCGTAAGTATAAACCTCTGGTACGTTATCCTTGTCAGTGTCTTCTCTGACATCACTGGATGGGGGAGACCACATAAGCAGTGCTGTTCTTGCCTGAATGTCCGATACCTGTAGAAATACAACTTTTGAGTCTTATGCCAATTAAATGCTATTGAATATAAACACTACTTTGCCACATAGGACTAAATAAAAGAGAAGAAAATCACCCACCGTTAGCAGATCAGAGTATTTATACTGATATGAGCTACTAACTAGTTTTCACAGATGAAATCGAGCTGGAAATATATGTAAGGAGAAAACTGCTATCCTAGGGCACAGGGCTGACTGCAAAGAAACTTCTAAGTAGCGAATGCCACCTAGTGGGCTAGAGTGGTTAGGCATTGAACAGGCTGCCTAGGGAAGGGGGAGAGTCACCATCCCTGGAGATATTTAAGAGATGTGTGATGAGGTGCTTAGGAACGTGGGTTAGTGGTGGACTTGGTAGCGTTAGGTGATGGTTGAACGTGATGATCTTATGGGTCTTTTCAACCCAAATGATGTTATGATTTATGAAGCATGAGATGATGGCAAGTGTACATTGTGAAATCAGTCATTTCACTAAATTACAAGGTTTCAGGTGTCTTTCTTTTTTATTTTTATTTTTAATATTTTGAAGTGACCAGCACTATGATTTTAACACTTTCTTGCTGACTTGGTTGTCATATGACATGGAAAGAAGCTCAGGAATTTCTCCAGAATTGGCATTACTGTAACAGGTAAACTCTCAAAAAGTAAACTCTTCCATTAGATTAGAATCTCTTTGATCATCTACCCCAGCAAGCATTTATTGATCATGATATTAGTAAGGATAATCTTGTACTCTGTTAGTAAAGGGAATATTAGAATGCATCTCATAATGTGCTTTGAGCTTGGGTGCTTGCAGGGAAGGCAGGCTCACGAAGTGCATATACGTATCCCAACATCCCAAAGAATTCCTGTGGTGGTGCCTACACAGCCCACCTTTTGCAGAAAGGCTTGCATCAAAACAGCTGGTGTGACAGAAATGAGCATAAACAGCGTGTGAATGCAACACCTCTAACTGTCTGAGAAGCATTTGCCCCAGCAGACTCATGATGCTAGATGGGGTGGATTAAATAGTAATGGGGGAATCACAAAGAAACTTCTGAAACAAAAAAGAATCGGCTTCAGAAGTGCAAAAGCAGCATGAAAATTTGTGATGGGGCTAAAAGACACCAGAGTGGAACAGTGCAATGACCAAAACCTGGCCTGACAGCGCAAGAAATTACCCTGCCACCAGCACTGCCACCTCACTCCAGGCCAGGGGGAGCTGCCGTGGCTTGGGGCACCACGAGCAGGGACCCGCAGCTTGGGTGGGCGCGAGTGACCTGGGGGGAGCTCCCACCGGTATGTGCTTTAGCTGATTGTAGGGAACACCCCAGTTACACACAAAGCTGAAGCGCCTGCATCTCCCAAAGGAGACGTGCAATTGGGGACACCCCATACTCCCAGAAGAACGGGGTCTGCTTGAAACCCACACATGCTGCAAGGGGCTGGGGGATGCTCATAATTCTGTAGGTGACTGCATGGGTATGTGCATGTGGTTACAATTTTTTTTAGGATTTGTTATTGAAGGATGCTTAGAAATTTGTGGGTATTTATGAATATTGCACGCCTACTATTCTTGTTTGTATGTTGTACCTGCCTACTATTTCCAATCATTTCAAAAGAATTGACGACACATTACTTGAAATGACTAGAATCACAGTATCACTGTCCTATACACATATATATATATATATATACACATATATACATACACACACGCATACACGTATTTTTAATAATTGCTTTTGGAAATCTATTAGCAGAGTATAAGAATCAAAATGCTATTTTGACAACTGGTGCTCTTAACGTGAGTGAGTTGACTTCAAGAATGAAGCAGAGGAAAAGGCTTATTGGTAACAAACAATTTTTTTTCCTAATGTCCAGGCAGTATCTTTCATTCTACCAGTGAAGCCTACTTGCCTAGCCACGATGGATTTGAACACTAGATCTCCCCTTCCTTTCTGCAATTGTTTCTTACATATTTGAAGACTTATCATTTTTGTCTCCCCTCACTTGCCTAAATCTCTGATCACTTTCACTCTCCTCCTTGATTACCTCTTCCGGCTCCATTATCTTCAGTGCTTTGCCCAGAACTGTACGTAACACTCCATCTAATGCTTTACTAGTGCCAAACTGTCTTATACACTTCACAGATTATACTTCTCTTCAAACACCTCAGTATGTCTACTTTTACACAGGACAAGTCAAGCAGTTGGTATGAATGAAAGCTGGCATTACATCTTATTGGAACATTAAAACATTAGAGGTTTCATCTGTTCACTACAGAGAGAACAGGAAGAGTGGAACATCAAAGACAACACTACAAAGTAATAGACAACTGACAGCACTTTGACTAGTAAAATTAAACCTGGAGCATAGTGGAAATCTGTTATATGGCAACAAAAGTCAACAGAGAACAGGATGAAATGTCCTTTAAGTCTCTGGCTGGAAGAAGAATTGTTATCTTGAGCTATTCCCTCAGGGCAATGTTTGCTGGTCAACTCATGTAAGCAAGAACTTCCATAAGATTTCTAAAATAATAGATGACAACTGTTGACACAGTAACTATAACACAATGAAACAATATTATGTACCAAGCTAAAAATCAGTGACTATGTAGGTTGTTCTGGCTGTTTTACTTTGTGTAAACAGAGTATGTGACTAAATATTATGAAGACATGAACCTTTGCTGTGGCCCAATTTGCCAAAGCTTAAAAAGCAACGGTTGGTGTAATTCAACATGCAGAAATGCAAAGTGAAAAGTATTTGCAGAAGCTGGGAATTAATGACATCGTAAAGGTACATAAAAAGCTGCAATGTAATAAAAAAAACTATATAAATTTTCTATACATACACATGCACACATTTTCCTATGGGGAAAAGGGAGGAAAATGTTAGCAAATAAACTACAATTTAATGGAATTTACAAGGGAAATTAAAGATTCAACGAAACAAAAAGAACTAACAGGATTAAAGACAAAAGATATTTAAAAACCTATCAGGAAAACTCCAAGTCAGGCACTGCTCTACTACTGCTGGATGTAGAAGTTAAAACTATAAAGTGTAATGCAGGAAAGAAAGAAGCATTCAGCAATTACTTCTGCCCTGTATTTGCAACGAGGCAGAAATCCGTATCCACCCTACGTAACACTGTAGCTGGACTAGGAAATTAAAAACCTGCTGTAAAGGCTCTGGGTCCAGTAGATGGTGCCCAGTGAAACTGAATGGTCTACAACAAACCAGGTGGTCATGTTAAACTACCGGTTCCCCTTCAGTGATGAACACTCGTGTCAAACCAAGCAGTGGCAAGAAGCCAAGCTTAAACTAATAAGCATTGCTGAAGAGCATTGGGTAGTGAACTACTTATGGAACAAGTGTAAGAGGCATGTACCTGAGGACCTGAGAGAACTTGCTCAAGGGCAGAGAAACAGAACATGAGGAGCAACACTTAACTCTGTCAGTTTATAAAATACTGGAAAATAATTTTCAACCAACACCTGAATCTCACTGAAGCTGCTATCTTCCTTTCTGCAACCCAAAAGAATGGGGGTGGTAGAGTCTGAGGTCCCCAGAAATATAGCTTGTGCATGAGGGGTCACTAATCAGACAAAAAGAGAAGCAGTAAGAGTGAGACTGAGCAACAAACGAGGTTCTTTTTCTGGACTCTATGATGCTACATATTTCATAAATTCTGGAGCTTTTGAGTCAATTCATACACCTATATGAGTATTTTCAAACACTCAGTTGCTTAAAAAAAAAAAAAAATCACAGTTGCAAGCACTAACAACAGAATGTAATTTAAGTGCTTTACAACTCATTTACCAAACATTAGATACAGCTTTTCAGATTCAACTTGTAGCTAGGAGAATGATTTTTAAAGACAAGTCTAGGTCCAGATTATGTCTCATATTTTTCCTCAAGATTATTAATACGGGACAAAAGCAAAGTATTCAAAGATTAGAAATGGTTAAAATGAAGACTTCCTAAAAAAATCTATTCTCTGTTTGGTATATCCACTATGGTAGTCAGATTACATCAGCATATATGATTATTCCAGCTTCAAGTGATGTAAGCATATGACAGTCATTACCAATTACTCCACTAAACAAGTAATGATTCAATATTGTCCTTTATCCTTGATGATCAGTAATATCCCAATACTTAACTTTCTGAACACCAGCCAGAGCTTTATTGTGGAAGGGAATCACTTAAGTTTCAGACATTCCTATCAGTTCTCAAGTGCAAAACACTAATATATGTTCAAATATCTCTGTGATATGAGGATGAAAAAAGTATTTTTGAAGAACAAAGACCAAGATCAGAAGGATCCACTATTCTTAGGTGCCCAATCTAAGATGCTCAGGAGTAACTTTTTCAGAAAACTTGGCATTACTTATTACTTTGTATACTTATTCAAGCAGCTGCAATTGATTTTGGTTACAGCTCAGAGCACTCTGTGCGTCTTGAAAGCAGATTACAATACTTGACTCAGGCCCTAGCACTGAGGAAATTAAGAGGTGTGCACAACTTCATTAGCAGTCCACCTTGCAAAAATTAATCTTCTTATTAACTATGTACCATTGGGGTCAAAAAAAAAAAGAAGAGAGCAGTTTTAATATGTGCAAGCTGGATTGCATTCAGACAGTAACATAAAGTACTTAACTGGTAAGCTTCATCGTGTTCTAAAAGCCCTAAGGCATACACAGAACATGCATGAGTTACAAAACATGATATACTCCCAAGGGCTTTACAGTGCTATATAACCAGCCCTCAAACTCTGAGTCCCTCTCCCTTCTCCTCATTTAATACCCAGCCTTCAGCTCCATTCTTCATTTTGCTTTTTCCCTTTCCAGATCCTCTTGTCTTCTCTTCCTTTGCTATTTGGTTAATGGACGTGATGTCTGATGCAGCAGACTGCTCAAATGCTGAGGACTTGACGTAGCACAACCTGTAGAACCACTCCAATTTATATCTGGGTAGAGAAAGTTCAATACCTTCCTAAGTACCACTGCCATGTACAAAAGGATTGGGAATCCAGAAAGAGAAAAGAAAGAAAATGAAGACATGTTCATAAAAATAGAACATCTAATAGGAGTCTGGAGGCAGCAAAGCTGATGTGCCCAAATACCGCACCATTATTGGAAGAGATGCGGGAATAAAAGCACACCATAGAGCACACCGAGTTTAGATATGTGTGCCTTGGACCTGTGCGTTGAGACGTGGGACAGCCTGGGATAGGTCACAGCCTTCAACACCACTCTGGGATTCCTGAAGGATATGGTGCAATGGACACCGTGCTAGACAGCAACTGCATCATCATCTGATCATATGACCACCATCACAGCCAGTATCTGGTATTCCCTGTGCTGGCACTGAAGTTCAACCAGGAAACAGGAGTTGATGATCCATCAAGAGAATCATGGCAGAATCCCCAAATACAGTGCTTCAAGCAAAACATTCATCAAAAACCTGTAGAAATATTTCTGATGACAACTCCAAAAAGGTGTGAAAAAATAATCTCCTGGTTCACTTGTGGGAGGGTGAGGATAGTATTTCCTCGGAGAAGCTGTGGGAGGCTTGCTTCTGATCATGCAAAGCCTCAGTAGGCAATACAGTCTCCCTTCCTCTCATCAAATCACACTCCCCCAAGCTGCAACATCAGCTAGTCTTCCATCCACCCACAGTCCTGACAGTCCCTGGCCTTTGCGAAGAGTAAGGCTCTCCAAGTGCTGGACGTCTGGCTTTATGCCTTGTGCACTGTTTGGTTTGTAGCAGGCTACTACTGCCTAGACCTGTGATGTCTTCTGAGGTCTGCAAAGAGAGCATGCGCAGGCACACAGCTCCATGCAGTGAAATTCAAGAAAGGTCATGGTGGGGAGGGGAAACGGTGAAACTTGTCATGTTTGCCTATAAGGCATGGATGGTTGAGCGCTGCAAGTGGAACGAAGCAAAGGGAAACCAGACAGGGATGTACTGGAACTCTGTTGCTTTTTTTATGACCTCTGCAACGCAGTTGAATCAACTCCTGTTGATTATACTACTGACAGTCTCACTCTAACCGCCCTAGGATGCTCAGCTGTCACTCCCCACAGCAACATAGTCACTGATGACATCCCAGACCTGGATGCGCTGTCCAGTGGGCAGAGGACTGTGCGTATATCTTCTAGAAAACTGGTCCCCTCACTTCTGGTCAGGATAGAAAGGATCACCCACATTCTCCTAAGGTTAAGAAAGTCACAGCTAGCACTCATGATTCAAGGGCCGCTGAGAATACTGATGGCTAGCATGTCCCCGTGACAGCACTGTCTTGCAGTAAGTTAACCTTGCAGCAAAATTTGCTCCTGCACCCATTCTGATGCAACATGTGGCTGGACTAGGCACATGCTCCTTTGCTAGGACAGACTCTCGTGACCCTGAGTGAAATGGCGTCTAAGGCACCAGTCCCTTTAGTTACACAACCCTGATCATTCTCAAAGCAGATTATTTTGTACAGTGAATAGCAGGGACCACC
Source organism: Anseranas semipalmata (assembly GCA_013399115.1). Lineage (NCBI taxonomy): Eukaryota > Metazoa > Chordata > Aves > Anseriformes > Anseranatidae > Anseranas > Anseranas semipalmata. The sequence goes on along the minus strand of VXAA01005914.1, from coordinate 251,650 downwards.
CAGAAAAAACAGTATGTCTCTGTGTTTAAAAAAAAACCAACAAAAACGGCTATTTTAATCTTGCACACAATGGGCCAGCATTAGTACTAAATCTTCATTGCTTCACTTTGAAAATTGAATATAATTCTTCTAACACTATTTTGATGCATATCCTACAGTGCAACATCCAACAGCAAGCCTGAAACCTTGCACAAGTCTCTACTGCTTGATCTAACACAGTGATAGCAGTAGGTATTTAGTATTACCCATGGAGATGAAATGCACAGCTGGACAGTGAAATAGCAGGCTGCAAGACAAAACCTCTGCTCGTGGGTCTCATAAGTACTTGTTTTCAAAAGGATGATGAGATTTAGGAAAAATAGATTACATCCAAGCTCCTGGATAAAACTCGATGCTATCAGATACAGACTTACGTTCGTTTCTCACAGCTATAACCCCTTCTGATCCTTTTTTCTCCAGCTTCTTGAAGTTTGGTCCTAACTGTTGGTTCTTCATTCCAGTCTGTACTCATTTACTCCAGACCAGACTTCTTCCCTTTAGTTCCCATTAAAGTTCTGTTGCCCTTGTCTCACAAATCTTCATCTTTCTCAGGCAGTTTCAGCCTCTTGCTACTACTGCCCCTTATCCCCACCACCCTCAGTCTTACTAACAACACGTTCAGACTCCCATAACACTTCCATTATCAGTCTGCTTGTAAAAATAACAAACAGAAAAGCCACTTGTTCTCCCAATAGTTCACACCCACTGTTCCATTTGCTCCTGGTCTCATTTTCCCATCTTGGACTCCTCATCTATTTTAGGATCCCTCAGTCTTGATTGTCCTTTGGACCTGTGCTCCTTGCCAGGAGCTGTCTCTACTCCTCACTTCTTTTCTCCACCACACCTTAATCTCCATAAGCTTTCTTTCCAGTCCCATTTTCTTCTCCAAAAATTCTTTTTATGGCCCCTCCACCAGCTCTGGTCTCCAAGGACATCTTGTTCACAGCTACTGAACTTGACTGTCACAGCCACTATCTGCACCCCAGCAACAGCTAGGATCTGCTTACTCCTCTCTATTTCTTCATCTCATCTCTCTCAACCCTTTCTTACAGGATTAGACTCGCACCATTTCCACCTCCATGATGTTAAGCCACTAAAGCCACAGGGGCACTCAAGATATGCTGTCCCATTCTGATGTTCGGACACAGCTGGACCCCAAGAGTTTGGGACTGTAATTATAATCTCTGCTCACCTATTGCAGCACCACAAAATCACAGAATGGTTGAGGCCAGAAGGGACCTCTGAGGGTCACCTGCTTCAAACCCTGCTCAAGCAGGGACACCCAGAGCAGGTTGCCCAGGATCACGTCCAGGCAGCTTCTGAAGATCTCCAAGAAGGGAGACTCTACAGCCTCTCTGGGCAGCCTGTGCCAGTGTTCCATCAGTCTCACAGTAAAGAGGGGGTTTAGTGGTGGACTTGGCAGTGCTAGGTTAACGGCTGGACTTGATGAACTTAGAGGTCTTTTCCAACCTAAGTGATTCTATGATTCTAAGTGCTTGCTGATGTTCAGAGGGAGCCTTCTGTGTTTCAGTTTGTGCCCGTTGCCTTTTGTCCTGTCACTGGGCACCACTGAAAAAAGCCTGGCTGCAAGAGCTGGGACTCTTTAGCCTAGAGAAGACAAGGCTCATGGAGGACCTAATCAATGCATATAAATACCTGAGGAATGAATGCAATGAAAAGAATTCCACATAATAAGTATTAATAAAATTTTGGCTCCATAAATGTTAATATATTAAAAATTACTTTGGTCATTTATGTTTCAGTGAATGAAAGTTAAGTGAGTTTTCATTATTGCTGAGAATTGAAGAATTGAACTTAGAGAAAAGGAAGCTTAAATGTATAAAATAGCAAGAGATACACTCTGATTTTATGGAAAGCAGTAATTACTTACCACTGGCTTGGCTATATTAGAAAGAAGTGCTTCAAGTGCTTTTGTTTCTTCATCCTTTTCTTAAAAAACAAAATCAAAGCAAACAAAGTACCCATGAATCATTGTTCAGTGACTTTACATTGAAATAGCTCTTTGAATTCAACAACTGCATATAGACTGAAGTATGTATAAAACACAACTCTGTGCTAGCTTGTTTTCATCTAGTGCAACATAAAACCAAAAAAGGCTCCGAAAGTTGTTGTTCATTTTAAACTAGTTCTAAATCTGTTCTATGATTTAACAGAATACAAAAAGCATGGTTATCTTTTATTAATGTATAATTTTAAACAAACTACTGCTCTGGAGAAGTTAACCTCTTGGCTGAGATATTTCCTATAGATTTGCCTTTGGACAGAGTCACAGCCAAGTTACAGTAGTTTAAAATATCTTATTGCACATCAGCTGGAGGACTCTGGTAACACTGTTGGCCTCCATCAATTACAAGGTGGCAAACCTTAGCTTAACCTTCAGTTGCATCTCAGGGAAAGGATTTAAGGTGTTCTGCTTCAGCTGAAGGTATATCTGAATCTCATAGAGGATTTGTTAAGTTTATAGAAAATGTTTTTATGTGGTTTCTCTCGCACAATACAAGAATTTGATTATCTCAGTAGTATTAAGTGCACAGGCTATTCAGTTTTGTGGGTGTGGACAGGCATTTTTAATTCACTTAAAAACCTTCCTTAAACTAAAATGTAAAAAATGGAAACAAACCCTGAAAAAAATCTTTAAAAAAAAAAAAAAGGTTAAATCTATTTATAACTTTATATTTCTAAGATTGTTTATGCTGTTGAAACTAACTAAAATGCATTTCTAATTTCTGCTTGTTAGCACAAGTCTAAGTCACAGTATATCATTTTCCAAAAAGCCTTCTGAAAAAAAGTTTGAAAAGTGGACTTTTCCATTTTTTGTATAAATACTTATAAAGAACTATTACCATAATTTTTATAACATCTGTAAACAGCACATTTTTTCACTTGTGCCTTGGTGAAGTCTGCTTATAGATAAATACCAGCTATCTGAAAGTAAACTGAAGGCAGGACAGATGTCACTCTGGAACTAGTGACAGATACTCATCCAAATTTGGAGAAACAGTTCACTGAACGTTCCCAACTGCTGAATTCAGGTTGTATCATAAATGTGTCCCTTGCTACTAAGCTTTCATGGGGTATCATCTACAAATGTTTTTAACAGCTCTTGCAGGCTGAGATTTTCTTTTCTTGGACAGATACACTTTCTTCACATTGTTTGAACTACAGCAATCTAATATACATGGGCACAAAATCATCACCTCAAAGCAAACTTCAACAAGTTGAGAAAATCAGGGTTTCCCTCAGCATCACCAGCTACAACCCTCTGTCCTGACTAAATGGTACTTGGCTAACAAGGCTTTGACACTGAGTTCTGAGTCTGAAGTGCTATGCCAGTGACCTGAAAGTTGCATAGTGACACATCAGCAGATTTGACAATGACTACATGACCAAGACTGGGTGAATTCAGACCATTTATCAGATCACAAGCTTTGCTGTGAAATAAAGGTATTAATAATAAACACACTGTAAGGCAGTGTCTTAGAAAACATGAAGTCACATGAACTAGTGTGAGGACTGTATTTTTCTACAAAGCTCTTTCAATAATGAGTTGGTAGGGACAGACACTGTGGGAATTTCATATAACAACAATAGTTTTTCTACAAAAGATTCCTCTTTTAACAAGTTGAATGTAGATCTCCTGATCAGACACATGGTTCTTTCCATGTTTTCTGTAACATCAAGCAAGCCATCAGTATTCAGTTGTTCAAAGTTTAAGCACCAATAACCCTGGCAAAGCAGACTTTCCTTATACAGCATTAATAAGTATGACTAATAAAATTTGCTCAAATCTACATGGAGTCTTGCATGTCAGTATGGTTTGTTCTCTTAGAGCCATTGTTACAACGTGAGGAGCAGGCTGATTGCCCTTAACTCCATTCCATGCAAGTCAGTACAGTTACGGGCTATCACCCAGCTTCAAGACTGCCAAAGCACGGTGTTCTACCTGCAAATGCTATGCTCAGCCAGATACTGGACTCGCATTTTTTTATATATATATATACACACACATACATACACACACAAATTAAATACACACACACACAATTTTTGTTAACAATTACCTTCTACTTCTGTGTCTGTCTGAGAATTGCTTTTTCCTTTACCCACAGACTTGCTTTTGGTAGAACCTGTGCTTATACCAGCTGAGTCCTGTCCTTTTGTAAGTCCATTAGGTTCACTTGTAGGAGAAGGACATTTCTGAGGAGATGATGGAGGACTGTTTAATTTATCCTTCTGAGTTCCATGTCGATCTTTTAATTTTTTTTGTAACCTTTCGTATGTTTTACTAGACCTTTCATCCCTAAAGTTGGCTCTTCCATGAGCAGGCAGAGTATCTAAATGAAAGTAAAAAAGAAAAATAAATAAATCGTGAAGAACAGAATGTAATTAAAAATCTATTTAAAAATGCCATGTGAGTTAAGTGTGTGCTTCTGTGCAAAATTACATCTATATTCCTATTATAAAACTGAGTTGTCCAGCAAGTAAACTTATATACAGTAACTGGACATTAACAACCTCTTAGAGGGGAAAGTGTAATCTTTCCTTCCCACATCCTTTTTTCCACTTACAAAATTATTCTTAAAATGTTTCTATATTCTTCCTTGAGCTGTAAGGTGCAGAATAAAGTCACCATGCTATTTCATTACATGGGAGGAAGCTTGCTCTGATGCTGAACGCAAAAAATACAAAAGTTTTAGTTTTTGGAATGCAACTAGATTTCTATTACTTTAATGGTGTTTCTGTATAAATCAACAGGAAAACAATCAAAAAAAAACAAACACAAAAGAAAAGGGCAACTGAAAGACACTAAAAGACTGAAGATAATATGGCTAGGTCTTTTAACTACACTACACCTGTACATGGTAAACCAAAGCATTGCTGCAGCATCACCAAAGGCCCATCTCTAAATCAGAACATGGTTTGGGGAAAAAGGCAGTACTAGACTAACAAAAAAATTTAAACTGCAGATTAAACTGCAGAGCTGTTTTGTCTAATTCAAACATTTTTATCCATTTCACCTTCATACTTAAGGACAGTTTAATGACTCAAGATTTAAAAATGGTATACCACATGGTGCCAACTCTTTCCTCAGTGTAATCCTACCTATAATACATAATGAAAGCTCTCCCAAAAACACTTCTTTCAAAACCAGCATAAAATTTGAGTTGAGTTTGAGAATTTGAAACTGTATCACTCAGTCTGAAGAATGAAATTATTTGTTATTCCTTCTGTGTTATGAATTACAGAAAACAAGATGAAATAAAAGCTTCCTTGCAAGAATGATACAATCAAAAAACTACAGCTCGTTTCAGTTTCTGATTTTCTGGATCAGCTTAACTCTCAAAAACTTGACAGACAACTAGTAGAAAAGCTGTATTTAGAAATTTGATTTTCACTACTATTAGAAAGTTAGGTGCTCTTGTTGGATAACTACCACACTGAGCACTTTTGTCTTTTTTTCCCCCCTTAAATTCAGATTCTTCATATAGGAGCTTAACTGTGGGTTTGACTTCTGAAAGCCACAGCTGAAGTCGGTGGTCCAGAATTAAATATGAAAACTGTCGCAAGTATGAAATGAACTAATGTATTCCTCATCCTCCAATTCCCTAAATTCAAAAGCATCTTAAATATGTACTTAAAACAAAGGAAAACCAAAGAATCCCACATCATCGCCCATTCTTTTTCTTTCTTTCTTTCTTTTTTTTAATTAGTTTGGTAGTTTAGCAAATGATCACTGAATTCATAAGTAAATGGATATAACCTAGCAGCAGAAATCTACAGAAATCTAAACCACATTATTCCATTAAGAAGTAACCTTTATACTGTATGCATTTAATTATCACGCTCCAAACTCTTGATTTAGCAAACTAAAAGCAAAAGCCTCCCATCTACTGTCAACTAAGAAATTAATAAGATTATAAATAAGCACCCAAAAAGCACCTAATAATGTATTGTTATCAAAGTAGTGCAAGTAAGAAATAAAGTACAACTTAATACAGAAATACTAAGAATTCCAGCAAGATCAAGACACTGGTATGTTTTTATCTGACCACTTCATACATTATGACTATTTAAGCTCAGTGACTACATGGAGGACGTTTTTAGAAGATTTTTGTAGTATCATACAACACTGAGAATCTATCCATCTACAGTGACATGACAATGTTCTAGTCTCGCTTTCCATATCTTTTACCTTCTTTCTGTAAAAACACCAACCTGGTATTGTTCTCTAAAAGTCTTTCAAGGTCAGCACCTGCTTTATAGCAGGAGTTAATGTAAAGAGAAGCAGGTCTACCAGAAATGTAAATATTTATCTAATAACCCCAACCCTTAGTTAGTACATGCATACACTACGTCACTGAACAGTATTAAAGGCAGATATCAATAGTACTTCCAAAGACAGCTTCAACTACAGTATTACGTTTAGGTGGGTAGCACACAATTATTCAAGTTGGAATTCAACATGGACATTGGACTGAACTTGTTTTATGTAAATAGCATACTTTTTTCATAGGCAACATTGAGAACTCCTGTTTCATGCCTCAAACAGGATATTTTCAAGAGATGGTATCTCAGAACAGTGCTCAAGTATGGATTTAAACACTGAATCAGAGAGAAAACTGTCAGTTGAATCACCACAAACACATGCTGCACTGCTTTACTGGGTAAATCTGTAACTGACACGCATAAAAATAATCTATATATTTAATGGATAACTGAATAGACAAATAAAATTAATGAAAATAAATTCTTCTGAAATAATAAGGTTCAGCAAGAAGACTGGCATCCTCATAAAATGTTTTTGTACAACTCGCATTCAAACTATAGTTGTGCATGATAAAGCAAGTACACCAGCATCACAGATTCTGGAAACCAGTACAGCATTATTTCCTTTGATAGAACTTGCAATACTTAATAAACTACTTACCCAGATCACCATACATTTGTGAGGTGTGATACTGTGGAATGTACTGCGTCGCCATGTCACCGGCTCCGGTCACTGGTGAGTATATATGACGTGGTGGAGGGGGTATCATGGCTGGAAGAGGAAGGAAGCCAGGCAGTGGGGGATGAGGAGGCCTGTGTATTACTGCGTGACCGCCAGGATGAAATTCTGGAGCCTGGGGAACCACCACAACCCTTCGAACACCGTTATCCTCAATAACCTGTACAGTGAGAGACCACGCAACAAAAAAGAAATGCTTAGTAACATGCAAGAGAACAAATATGTTGGGAATGACAGTCTGAAAGATATGTTTCTATATATACTTAAACAAAACTAGCAATGGCAAAACCCTTAAGTTTAGGAAAAGGAAAACACGAGAGGGTAACAACAACATAAAACAGGTCAATTTAAGGGCTATCTAGCTTCCTTTTAAGTGTATTAACTTCAACAGTGCACTTAATTTCTCAAGGTGATGAGGAAAAATACTGTTGCAAAATGTGACTGCAACAACATCTTATAAACAACTAGATATATTTATGGCACTAACCTAGCTTGTCGCCAGGGCCCTGTTTCCATCCTCATTCACACCACCTGTATACTATACTGCAGTAAGCGAAGAGGCTTGCTGTGCAAAAATCTCCCTGGCAAATGGGAGAGAGGTGACAGGACAGCATTCTGCCAAGGGACCCGAGTGCAGCCCTCACCTATGTTGCCAGAAGTTCAAAGAAACAAAAGCAGCATATGCCATCCCACGATGAAAGTAGCTGCGGTCATGTAAGACACAAGCTGAGGAATGCTGTGTACAGCACACACAGCATGTAGGGGGGGTCTGGCAGAGGCACAAAGGCATATATTGTAGAAGCGCTGAAGCAGAAAACACTCTTCCCTAGATGTGGGCTGGTCATCACCTGGACCAGAAACATGGGTCACTCACTGAAGCACACCACAGACAGGAAAAACTGCCTAAAGAGGGTCATGATGTTTGTATTGCCAGTGGTAAATTTACAAATAAACATGACTGTTGGTGATACCTAGAGATGATCTTGGCATGGTTTGACTCAGATGTACTGTGGGGTCAATAACCTTAGCTCCTGGGATGCCAATGAATAAATTGTTCTCCACTTCCTAGTGAAATGCTGCAAAACAACGCTGCAACGAGGGCTGCACTGCAAGTTTCTGGATGAAACGTTTATCCAGAAAAGGAGGAGAGCAAGAAAGGAATCTGGAATATCATGACTATCTTCAAAAACAGTGAAGAAGGCAACTCTATGACATAAGTTTTCACTGATACTTGGAATCAGGTGGAACATGTACATATACACCAATGAGTAATTTGGGGCAACAGGAACAGATCAGGAGATCAAAGCACTTGGTGCCAAGCTGCTTTGACCTCCACTGTTTGAGCTCAATGGGATAATGCTTGGCTAGATTTAGTCCCATGTCCTGGTGTGAACACTTCCACTGTGTCTACAACAGAAAGCTACCTGAAGGATCAAACATTGGTTTTACCATGTTAGCCTTAGGGGTTGGTGTGCATCTGGTATACATCTGGAATGGAATTTCTAGCTTTGTTTTTTTTGACAGCAATTTAATTTGCATATCCCCAAATCATCCTGCTAGCTGAACCAATGCAGGGTAAGTAAGGATGGTCTGGGAAATTGTTTCAAAACTTCCCTACTGTAGTAAGAAAGAAAATTATGTAGACACAACTGTATGCTTCTGGTGTAATATAGAAAAAAGATCTTTATAGATAAGCAATAACATTCAGAAGACAAAAGCATGTACACAATGGAGCTGATCCCACCTTACTTATGTAAATAGAGCTAGAAATCAATATAAATGACCTAAATGAACACGGCTTCAAAATACATATATACCACGTGACTTGAAAAAAACAATGAAAAGGTTCACTATGGTCAGTACACAGAAATTGTCTCTTACTGGGAAAGAGTAATTTTGCAAAGACAACACTTCATATCTGTGCAACTGTAGTTGTGTGGTACCTAAAGGCAGGAAATATTAACAGCAGGAAAGACAACCAGAACTTCTGCTGTCCAGTGAAATTCTCTGAACACTGAAATGTAGTCTGCATCGTTTAAATCCCTTTTGCTTACAGAAAGACATTGCAATTTATCACAAACTCACGTGCAAATTCAGTTTCTACAGGAAGCAGCTTCCTTAAAAACAGACTACTTAGACTATTAGCAGACCCAAGAAAAGAAATAAATTATAAACTAAATAACTCAGAAACAGATACCCAATTCATAACAGCATGGACCTTAAGCTACGTCTGTAACTGTGCCTCTAAATCAAACACCAACTCAACCGTGTGCCCCTAGTGGGGGGCCTACAAAAAAGCACTAAATGCATCATGTCAAGCATGTCACCTTAAGATAAAAAACAAAGAAACTATTATACTAATTGTACTAGCAAAACATATAGTTCTGGCATAGGCCTGGTTGGTTGAGTGAACCAACCAAACATCACAGGAAAATTCACCACAGGCAGTGAATACGGACAGCTTGGAGAGGATAAATAAAGATGCATGTGCTTTCTTTCAGAGGTCTAGAACTACAGTTCCAAAAGAAAAGGAAGGGAAAAGTAAATCAACTCATGAATTGCTTTTTATTTATGCGATATAAGAAAAATAAATATGCTTTATTCTGTAACTACCCCCAACTTCCAACAGAGGACAGTATGCTGTGTCAATGCCAAACAGAAGTTGAAGCAAGCAGAGGCATAAGAGAACTAAATGAAAATGGATAGACAAAATGATTATGCTGAAGCTGTTCTTCCAGACTGATGGCTTTAGGCATTTAACTGGCTTCCAACTGCTCTCAAAATATATCTGCAGTTACTGACTTAAAAGTATTTTAAGCCTGAAGAAATCATGGAAGTTACATCGCTGGGACTGCGTTAAGTCTAGGATAACTCGTAGCTCAACAGCACCATTTGTCCTGTTTGCAAGACCGCTATCAAATCTTCTAGCTTGAAACAGGAACTTCCAACATAAACCACAACAGCTGGTATGTTTTGTCAGCAGTAAATACTTCAGAAGCCTTATAAACTACAGGTGTTCCTAGACTATGACACTTCTACACAGATGAAAACAGCAGACACGAGCTCATTCCACCTGTACTCTCAGCTGGAGAGATGGGAGGCACCTTCAGTTCAAAAGTCAGAGAGCTGTGCCAGCAAAACACTCACTTGGACTAACAAGCTCCAGTGAAAGGCTAACAAGCGTGCCCCAGCAAAACTCAGTCCTTCAGCCTGTCTGCTGCAAGCTGTCCTCAAAGGAAGGATAAAGTAATTTCATAAAAATGATTCAGATTTTCACAGGTCACAAAATTTTTCAAACATTAAGTACTTCATCAACTGAAATGAAGTACTCAAGAAGTATAGTAAAATTTCAAACGTCAATTCAAAAATTCTTTCAGTTCTTTAAAAATGAATTCTAATAGGAATCAACCCTTTTTACTATGACTTAAAGATAAATGGACTTTTGTGATTTTCAATTTATTTTCCTTCTGCCTGTTTCAGAACTCAACCATATGAGCCAACTTTCAACAGATCAAAGGTAAAACCACGGAGACCCCACGGATCAGCCTGCCTACCATAACAGCCTTTTCTTTTACTAAGGGACAATTTTTCATGCAGTTCAGATAATTTGTGCAACATCTCCTGGACACTGAGGATTTTTTGGTTGCATTTTGTGTGTTGTATTCTCTTTCCATGTACACACTGAATCAGAGGTAGACTGGTCACAACAACAGAATATCGTAAGATTTACGTTATGGAAAGTGATACTCATCTGCTCTAGTTTCCAGTTCTGAGCTACTAACCCCTACGCTCATTCTGTAGCTGAGGAAGAGACAGACATTATCTAGAAGGCCATACATCTCAGTGTAACAACAAAAACAGGTGAGAGGAATTGTCCTTTTAATCTAAAGGATGTCCAGGTTATCTAGCTCATATTTAATTTTCAGACATCTAAATCAGGAATACCAGAGCAGTGACAAAAGCAGAGCCCCATTTCAAGTTAAGCCATGGAAACACGTGTTATATGGTAACTTATCCCCAGTGGACAGTTGACGTTTTTTTATGTTGTTTGCTACACTTTTTCTAACTCATCTGTTTTACTCCTTATCTGCAGGGAACTTCCTAGACATGAGCTATGTACATACATAAAATTATATTGGTGCCAAGAGAAAATATCTGCTAACCAAGAATTCAGCACAATAAACTATCTGGGTCATGAACTGTATTTTATGTTCAGAGGGCATCTAGTACATTATGATCCTGAACTAAATAAGGAACTGTACCTGTTAGTGTCATGCAAGTAGTTAATATATAACTAAATGAGCACACATACTGGCTCCCATCACAGAGATGTTATTGGACATCTCCCATTATTTACTTGCTTGATCAAAGTGACTCAAACTTGACACATTCATTTACTGAATTAGCTATTCTGGTTCTACTTCTATAATCTGCATGCACACAAATGAAATAAGAATCAAACAAAGGGACATACCTGTGGGGCATATCCAGGAGGCACATAAATAGTAGGCACTGAACCATTTGGGGACATCATTGGAACCTGAGCAGGACCTAGATGGGTTAAAGAAATAGTCTCAAATTATTAAATGGTGCTGTGCTGTAAGTTCAGAGAACATACTGAACTCCAAAGTCTCTGTGAAAAATATACAAGATAACATGGATAAACAAAGGCAATGAACTGTACAGATAAAATTATAGCAAAGAGCACTCTTAGAAACATGAGACATTTAAGAAAAACAGAAACAAGTAAAAAGTAATTCTCCAGCAGATATTTCTCTCTTCTCTGTCAGCTCACAGAAGAGCTTACAGCAAAAGTTCTTTGCAAGTGACAAGTCTAAAGAACCGTCCCAAAATGCAGAGGCAATAGAATAGACTTTACTACAAAAACAAAAAAATAAATTGGAAACAAAATGCTAAAACCAGATAGTATGCAGTTAAGAGTTGTAAATAAAGTTATTTACAAAACTGCTGTTCTGTTACCATGAGCTCATCACCTGAAGTACTCTCAGTACCACAGGAATGGGAGGTGGCAAACGGGGCACTAACATAAAATCTCAGGGGAAAGAAAGCCAGTGTATTACAAACCAGTGAGTCTACTCCTACAAATGGTAAAAAGTTGTGACACCATGACAATCCTTGTACCAAGCAAACCAGAAAGAACAGAATTCGCAGACGCTTAGATAAATATGATGCAATGGGGATGTGTTAAGGTGGCACCTGTAGATGAAGTAACTGCCTGGAAAACCTGATACCTTCAAAGAGCACAGGGACACTGTCACATACTTGGGTTTTCAAAATGCTTTTGACAGTCTTTCTCCAAGACTCTTAAAGAAGTAATGCTGCCTTTGGTTAAAAAGGGAAGAGGACTTCTCATGAGTAACTAACTGGCCTGAGGACAGGAAACAAAGAGGAGAAGTAAATGATCAGCTTTCAAAGTAGCTAGCGTGACCAAAGGAGTACCACAGGCACGCAAAGAAAAATCTGGTCGATGTATTAGCGACATTTCTGGAAAAGGAAATGAATGCCGAGGTGACAAATTTTTGGTATGCATTCAGAGTGCTGCAAAGGATCTCACAGCACTCAATGGCCAGATGATAAAAATGAAGAAGAAATAGTATTGATATGTGCAAGTAATGCACCTGGACAAAAACAACTTATTTACAGTGTTAAGCCACAAATTAGTTGTAAATAGATTAGGGAGTTATTACATACATTTCTAAGAAAAAAAACAACTGAGTTGTTCAGTGGGATTTGCAGAAGGAAACGGAACACTAGAAATCATTACTGACAGAACAGAATACATGCAGAACATATTACTCTAGTGTACACATCTATGCTGTACCTCAGTATCTTGAGCACTATGTGCAGTTCCTGTCTCCACCCTTCAAAAAAATAAAAAATAAAAACAGATGACAATAGAACTATAAAACTTCAAAAAGAAGAGGTAGAAAAGTTTACGTTGTCTTTCCACTTGTTTATCAGGGAAGATTCAAGAGACCAGGATTCTACCACCTGAAGATGGTTAAAAGGTAAAAGGGCAGGCAGGAGAGAAATAGTAAGAGACCTATAAAATTACAAACTGCCTAAAAATAGGAAGATGGATCATTTACAATTTCTCATGTCCAAGAACCAGAGCTACTAAATTAAATCATCAAATAAAAGGTTTAAAACAGAAAAAGGAATTTCTCAGGAAATGCACAGCTAAATTGTGTAACTCACTGCTTTAAGAATGTTGTGGAAATGAAAGGTTAGGTTCTGAAGCTAGTAAACAAACTGAGCTAAGTAAACCATTCAGAGCTATAAAAAAAATTAAAAAAAAAATCACTTTTGGTTCAGGAAGCTCAAAAGAAGAAAGTTATTTCTGTGTGCCTGACCAATCCTTATGTTTTCCCCTTTAGTATTTGATACTGGTCTCTATCAGAGCCAGGATATTTGCATAAGCTACAAGAGGGACTGCGTACAGACGCCCTCACATTCCAGTGTTTATCCACAACATGAACAATTGCTGAAGTTTAATTGTTAAAGAAAAAAATGAAACACAATGTAATCTAAGTTTTGTGGCAAAATGATGAGATTGGAATACAAACACCCCAGGCTGCGTTCTCTAAACTTCCAATTCAGTTTAGTGAAGCTACCAAAAGCATCAATCCAACTTCTTAGAGAAGTTTCAATAACACTTCTTCTGAAAGTGTTTGTAGTTCCACATGAACGTTTGATACACTGTGTTAAGGTCTGTAAATGGAAAGCACTAAGCAAATGCAAGGTGTGTTATATTGTATTAGCACATCTCATTCTGATAAGCATGAAGTTGACAGAAAAATAAAGATAACTATTCCTGAATGCCAACAGTGGGAAAAAGGAACAAAAAGCATTTTATAAAAAACGAGGCATGTAATCAAACTTGATTCCACATGCTACAGGGACTCCTTCACAATAGGACAGAAAAGTTTTGAAATGTATTACCTAAAAAGAATCACAGCTTTGTTCTTGATGACATGTTGACCCACAACAGTGGGGAGGACAGAGAATTTTTAAGAATGAGGTCTTAACTGAAAGATTAACTGAACTATGTAAAAAGCAAATAATGAAAGGACTACAGTAAGCTTTAAATTGAGAACTGAACCTTCCTCAGGTTTTTGTCCAGGAGAAACTCAAAAATGTTTCAGTTAAAGTTTCCCCTGAGTATGAAGTGCTCAAAAGGAAGTGACAGTCAAGTGAAAAGCAGTGAAAGAAGCTAGGAAGTGCTTTAGAGTATTAGCTTAAAATAAATTCAGAAAGGTCAACAGTAACAGAAGCATATTTATTACAAGTTGCCATTCAACCAAATAATGGTTTAAATTAATTCTTAAATAAGAGGGTGGATTTTACACAGCTTGTATCTTGTATAGCGTACCTGTGGTTTTTCATAATGAATACAAGATACTGAAGCTTTCATTAAACTCACCATTTTCAACTATGTAAATTTCAGCTAAATTGAGAATTAATCCCACAATTACTTCAACTTCCATAGCAAACTCACCATGCTGGGAAGGTGAAGGAGCTCTAACATGAATAGCTTGTTTCTTTGTGAACTCATGGCTATTTCTGTGCTTTTTGTTGTTGTTGTTCTTTTAGACTGTTAAATTTAGACAGCATTCTTTAGGTGTCCAGGTGAGTGAACTATACTGCTTTCCAAAGATCACTCACTGAGTGCTTTAAATCTGTCTTAGCTGCTTTTTTTGTTTATCTCCAATCCAGTACAAAGGTTGATCCACAAAGCCATTTCCAGTATACCCATAATCTAGCAGTCACATAAATGAAGACATAAAGGCAATGTATGAACCTGAATGACTGTAGGAATTTAGAATGGAGTCAGGTTAGCAGTTTGAAGACTTGCATCCTATCTTCAGCGTTTTATGGTTCCAGAATGAATGAAAACATATATTTTTAATATTTAAGATTACTTCTGATAAGATTTTCAAGTGACTGTGGAATGAGATTAGACTGTACTAGAATATTTAAGAAAAAAGAATGTACAGGAAAAAAAGCTGGCAAACTTTATATATTTTAATGAATACAGGGTCGTTGCAGCAAACTTACTGGTTTCTTGACAGAAAGCACGTTACTAGCTGCAATACCATTAAAGAAACTTTCCTGTATTTAAAGATAAAATAGTAATACAATACAAAAGCAGAAATATTTTTTTTTCCCTCCTCCTTTTAAAAGAAAAAAATATGAACATCATGGCTTTAAAGAGGAATTCTCATGCTTTTGAGTATTGACTGGCCTGAAGCGTGACAAAGCCAGTGTTTTACCATGAGATGTGACTGATTAAAAACCACCAGTGAAGAACAGCATCAGGAAATCACGTTAGACAAGTATCGAATTTTCTCTACTGCAGATAGATGGAATTTATTTCATCCAAACCACTACGTTACGAATGTTGATGCTTTTACTATTGTAAGAGAAGGTCTCAAATATTCTAGTAAACTTCCAGGTCTACAAACTCTCGATACAGAAATGAAAAATAATTATTGTAGGAGAAAAAAAACCACACCACATAGCTGTATTTTATGCTTTATTCCTGAGAAATGACTTACCAAATACAATAATGGTTTAATTAACCCAATGTAAACCAAGAAACGAGACGTTTCACCATACTTCCAATTTATCTTCCTGAAATTTGCTATCTCACTACTACGGAAGGTAAAACCCGTAAAAAGTCTCTAAACGAGCATTTTGCCTTAAGCTTTAAAAAATAAAACAAAAATCACGATCCCTAACAAAGACCACACAAAACTTGGAATATGTGTGGGGAAAAAAAAAAGAAAAAAAAACATAACAAAAACACAACTGGAGATAAATAAGCCCGGCAGCAGAGGAAAGGCGCCCGCTCCCCAGCGGGGACGGCAGGTTAAGCTCACCGACCACAGGCCGCAAAAGAACGCTCGTCACGCTCACGGCGGGGACCGCGGCCGCGCAGCGCCGACCCGAGCCCGGCCGCAGCCGAGGGCGGCCGCACGGCCTCCCCGCTCCGAGCGGCG
>VXAA01005914.1:175511-223409 GCA_013399115.1 Anseranas semipalmata | reverse complement strand
TGAGGAGAGGCTGAGAGAGCTGGGACTGCTCAGCCTGGAGAAGAGGAGGCTCAGGGGGATCTCACCAAGGTCTATAAATCCCTGAAGGGAGGGTGCAAAGAGGCCACAGCCAGGCTCTTCTCAGTGGTGCCCAGTGCCAGCACAGGAGGCAATGGGCACAAAGTGGCACCCAGGAGGCTCCCTCTGAGCATCAGGCAGCACTTGTGTGCTGTGCGGGTGGCTGAGCCCTGGCACAGGCTGCCCAGAGAGGTTGTGGGGTCTCCTCCCTGGAGATCTTCACAAGCTGCCTGGACGTGGTCCTGGGCAGCTGCTCTGGGTGTCCCTGCTTGAGCAGGGTGGCCTCCAGAGGTCCCTTTCAGCCTCAACCCATCTGACATTCTGTGATAAAATAACAATTTTAGCAATTTTCATGAAATTTTATTATTTCAATCAACCAGATTTCATTCAATTAAGATTCAATGTTATCAGCATAAGTTAATATAAATATTAGGATCTTAATTGAAATACTAAGTAAAATTTTTTTTTTCAAACTCTTCTGCCTGTATCTCTGATCTCTGATTTAGTTCAAATAGCTAATCAACTTTCTACTTATGTTAGAAACCAAGAAGAGATCCTGTATCAATTTTCCCCTCTTTTTGTTTCATGAAGGAAGAAGTATAAGGCTAATTCTCTCCCATGAGCAGAACAGTCAGGGAAGGAAGCAGATGACCTGATTACAATGCCAGGGGACTTAATCTTCTCAGACACAGACCTACCAAGCTTAGCATCCTTTGCATAGGATTCATCCAAGTGGTTCCAGACTCGGACTGCCCACACTAGCACCTGAATCTCAGCAGTGCAAGTTAATGACTTACAACCCTGTGGGCAAGACATTACTGACTGCAGTCATGGGAACCAACTTTTAGGTGCATTCTCCAGCTGCAACTGAGGGCCTCAACTCCATTGCCAAAATGTACCTCCAAGTACTGGCACCTTCCTTGAAAGATGTGAGACTTTAGATGCTCATTGAAATGAATGAGTTCGAAGAGCTCAAAGGCAAAAAGTCCAGCGCAAAGACATTCACTGTGGGTACAACTTTGAAACAAAACACTCAAATGAGATGTTTTCAGGATATAGCCTGACTTTTTTTGGTTTATAATAGCCAGGCTTTAGCTCCAGAATGGAGACGTCTCATTTAGGTATCTAAAATTGTGTGTCTGCATGCAAGTTAGGACCTTAAACTCCTATTATAGTAAGTGGAGATCTACTCAGTACAGACAGTGGAGCCTGGAGAGCTATTCAGTTCAAACTGATGTCAGCTGAAAAGCACTGACTAAACCTTCACTACTTATAATGGGAGCTTAGATCCAAGGCCACATATAGAAACACATTTAGACACCTAAAATTAGATGTCTTAAGCATGCAGCTGAAGCACTGATATTTCAAACAAACATCTCCAGAACCTTCCTATAGTCAGGCTGGGTCTGATTATTTTGTTAAGAGGAAATAAAGGAGGAAATTGAAGAAGATACAAGGAAAGATTAACTGATCAGAATATAAAGGAAAATGGGACATGAGAAGGACAAACAGGTTGAACACCTTATAATGAATATAGTAAATCACAAACTCATTCACATTTCAAAGTGTGTGAAATAAGTCAATATAGAATAATTCAATATAGAATAACAGAAGAATGAGAAAGTAACAAAACAAAAGCATTATGTGTTTTGTCCATATAGAGATATTAGATCTATTTAACAACATTTCAAACAGAAATCAATGATAGAAAAATTAAGTTTTCCCTAAAACACTGTGCAACAGATAGGATTAAAGATCTGAATTTAATGCTTTCCCCTTTTAACCTGGTTTTTAATTTGCTACTGCCAAAGGTGATAAAACAAGCCTGATTTGCTTTTCATCAAACTTTTGCCAAGTTTAGTTTATTCAGCGAATGACATACTCTAGCAATCTTGTATTTATAAACCTAACAAAACAGACACAACAATAATGCTAGCTGCTCTGGCAAAAAAGCAGCACAATCAAATAAGCTTTTCTGGCAAGGACTTCTTGAAGTATCACTGACTGCCTCTTTAAGAGCTGGGGGAGACTGGGGCCACGAAGTCCTGCTCGCTTATCAGACTTAACCGAGTAGAAGGTCAGGCAGTTCCCATAGAAGGGAGAGCGCACACTGTTTCGAGGTTAGTTCTTATGGCCGCTCTTTGAGCAGAAGGAGCCGATCTAAATAACAGCCTTCCGGATTGTTACGGCTCATTCCAGCCAGGGGAATGACCTTGTTTTACTCTTCTTTGCCAGTTTTGTTGAGTTAATAAAACTGAATTTTGAAAGATGCTCCTCTCTCAGTTCTGCCCTGTTGCAAAAGGGACTACAGAATCAAGTAGACATCTGAGCTAGTTTTAATTCATCATAGTACTAGTAAGAGAAAAGCTGCAGCAGCAGGGTTTAAGGGCAAATTTTCCCTGCCGATGATACTCAAATTAAGATTTCTCCCATGTGCCAAAGCCAATACATGAGCATTTGATATGCACTACAGCAAGGACTTGAATTCATCGTGTTTCTTTACTTTATCAGAAGGGGATTTCCCATATCTCCATCTGACCTCTATGCTAATCTACCTGTACAAGGCAGAAGGGTGAGTCTGTTCTACAAAATTTGCAAGGGCATTCATGCGCTGTTTATCACTGTAAGTTATAAAAAGGCCAGCTCCCTAATTTACAATTATTTTGGAATGTAAGAAGGACAGCTCCCTACTTACAACTACTGTGGCATGAGATAGCTCCAAATCAAGGAACTGTAACCATGCTTCATGGTCACTTTATTTCCTGAGCATCTTCTTATAACACAGAAGAGAATGAGGTCTCCTCTGCAGTCATACTTGTGCCTGGCTGACTGAAAACAATGTTATTTTTAGTTTGACTGTAGGCACCTGAAAATGCAAATACCCATACACATTTTAGAAACTGTTTCATATTTAAGGCCATTTCCAAACAGAGACGCCTTAAATTTAAGCTACTCCTAGACTCAGCTTTGAAAATCCTCAACTAAGAGTTTGGTAGCTTTAAGTCATTGTAGCTTGCTGTGACCTTGTACTTTCAGTCGACTTGTTTTAGGTTTCTTCAATGCTTTTATAAAGGCCCTCTACATATTTGTGACAGAGATCCTAAAATTAACATGTACAAGAGGATGTTAACCTAAGTATCCATATCCAGCTTCAGCATTGCATATCACGTTTAGTCTTCTACACAGCACTCGCATGGAAGCAATGAACAGGAATGAACTGAGATGATTTACCATTTAGGGTTTTTTGTTTTGTTGAAATGAACTGATGTATAAAACCTTGCATCTGTAGCCTTCAGAAGGCAACAACATAGAAAAGCAGTAAAGCATCTCTTAAGAGGAAAAAGACAGCAAATAAAGTTACCTGTGTCATCATGTAACATCCCAGTACCCAGAAATGAGGACTAGGAAATACAAACTGATGAAAAATTACTTCCCTCTTGGGCTACAGAAAGAATATATCACCACAGCAGCCTCCCTGGGTGGCTCCAGTAACCATTCTTAATGGGAGCAGGAAAACTGAGCACTAAAAACCAAGAAATACTCATATGGGTTTACCTGTAAGGGTTCACGCAGGCTCCCAAGTTACCTAGAATACTAGAGACGCTCAAGAAGAGAATTCTTGTTAATAGTGCTTCATTGTTTTTACCAGTTTGCTCCATTAATACAGATCTATGGATTTAAATAAATATTGTCTTATTGCTAAACTTTGTCCGCTGCTAAAGCTGA
Organism: Anseranas semipalmata; assembly: GCA_013399115.1. Lineage (NCBI taxonomy): Eukaryota > Metazoa > Chordata > Aves > Anseriformes > Anseranatidae > Anseranas > Anseranas semipalmata. The sequence continues at coordinate 219,626 of VXAA01005914.1, read as the reverse complement.
CACTGAATAATTTAACAAACAAGATACAGTATTTCTGGAGGTGATGTCACCCTAAAAGGCCACATACTGGATCACTACTGCTGTGCCAGGTAACTTAGTGCATTCTAAGATCACCACAGAATGACAGCGCATAATTCCTCCGACCCACACGGTGGCTTTAGGATTTGGTATAACCTCTGGTCTTCTTGTGAAAGCAGCACCTTCCAATGACCATTAGCAACTACAAAGTCCCTTCTGAGGGGTTTGTGACACCTTGTGCAGAATTTATGACCAGCTCAACACTGGTGTTTAACCACCTCAAATAATAAATTACTCTTACACAGAACTCAACACCAAAGCACCAGGTGTTACTGAGAACAAAATAAGTCTAGTTCTTGGTGGTGTGTGTGTGTGTTCAAATGCACTTAGGCAGGAGTTGCATTTATTTTTAAATGTCCACCTTGGTTGCTTTAGTGCTATCTGAAAACAACCAAAACCACATAAGACCTAGGAGCAGGTAACAGCCTTATCCGTGTAGTATTCTGGATAATGGGCAGGTCTGCTCTTCCAAAGCTGAAATTAATCTTAGAATGAAATAAAGTCTGTTTCACTACTGTAATCTCAGAATTGATATGATCTTCCTCTCTTCCTCTTGACTTAGTTCAAAACACTTTTAAGAAGTATTTTATTCTTTACTTTAAAGGAAAAAGAGGTTACGATTGCTTAACTTCTATCCCAGAGACTAACCTTAATACTGATACTTCATTTCAAAACATGAAGTATTTATGACTCGCTCTAATTTACATATTCTTATTTTATTATGAAAATGGCAATTTTCCTTTGCAGAGACATATATAACATGGTCTCTCATTATGTCAAGTAACATTTAATAGCCCTTAGCTGCAACTTGGGACTGTTATAAAATGTACTCAAGATGAGTCATCTTCATTCATTTATTCTGCAATAGGAAGAATTCATGAATGAATGATCTGCAGTAATTCACTTCTACAAAGAGAGCCCATTCATATATTTCAAACCTGCTTTTCTGAATCACTGCAATGTAGCTGATTATTTCACTTTAACAGAAGAAAATTTTTGCTTAAGGAAAGTTTCCACAGAAGTCTGAATATTTCCAGTATGTGAGAACAGTTTCACAGATCTAAAAGAGCTCTTCTGAAAATAAGCATTTTGGTCTAACACATGGATACACAGTCAGATATCTTCCTGTCTGTCTAGCAAGAAAATCACACTGTCTTTAGAAAGCAAGACTGACAAATGGTTTAAATTGAAGTTGTGTTAAAAGAGTGGGCAGAAGTCACTGCTATCAGACATACCACTATGCAGCCAAACAATGTTTTATGAAATCAGAAGTTGGCCATTGGTACACAGAAGCACTCATTTAAAGCTGCAATTAAGTCAAAACACAACACAAAAGCAATTAAGACCTAAACTGTTAACTACAGAAATATAGAACAACTATGCTTGTTATTTTACAGAAATATGCGTGCAACACATCAAGAAAAAAATACACAGTCACTAAAACTCTGTCAAAATAAAGGAATGGGATTAAGCAAGGAGGAAAGGTCCCTCAACAACCACTGCTCTTTTGTCAAACCTACAGATTTTAAACTAGGAAATACTCACAATGGCCTCTTCATCCAGTCTTAACTGCCATGGAAGAGGCACACATTAAGATGCCACTTCTCACTTATAGATCCAAAACATTCAAGGCTTTATAGATCATCTTTGTGAGCTATACCTGCAAACAGCCAGCAAGTCAGTACAGAGACTTGAGTATAAATACCGTATTTTCTTCAGAAGCTTAGCCCACAGAAAAAGCACGGTGCGCTTCTCCATTAACTGGTACTTGAAGTTTTCATTACTTCATTGATTCAAGGACAGCTCTGAAATGCTCACTTTATTCACCTCTCCCTTCTCCTGGAAAGACAATGACTCTTGCTGTTTTCAGGTTGAGTACTTTTACCCTACGTACAGAGTATCCAACAGCGACTTACCAAGTCACCCACACTACTGCATCTGGTATCTGTACTTCTGCTGGGGATCCATCCAGAAGCATCTTACTACCTCTCAACTTCCTTTCTTATTTTTTTTGTACTATACTTACATAATTTCAATGAAAGCATATGCCAGCGCAAATTGCCTTGCCAGAACCTGAAACTATCTGTTATCATTTTAATCTTTGCTCAATGCCTAACATGCCAAATTATTATCATCTTACTCATTGTAATCTCAAATTTTTTCTCCTTTTCCCTGGGTACCTTTTTGTAAGATTTTACTCTAAAGAGAACCTAACTACATATTTGTACAGCAACATTTTGCTAAATATAGTTTAGAATACAGACTTCAAAAAGCAGAATTTGAAAATTTTCCATTCCTTAAAAAAAATCATGCTAATGTTCCAACATTAAACTGAAGTCCTTGTTATTTGTAGGATATCAAACATCCTACAAAATGCCAAGTAAATGAAGTTCCCAAACCAGTTCATTCTAGAAAGCAAACATCAGAAACTAAGAGAGATTTGTTTGGTAGTCACTTACCACTCTACCACAAATAAGTGTTGGAAATAACTCGTGGCTTTACAAGCATCGTTTTGAAGGCAATAAGGGAATACTTTTAATGAACTATTAAGTGCATTTCATGGAAAAAAAGCCCTATGCTTGTACTACTAATGCTTTTCTTCAGGCAGATTCTGAGCATGATACAGAACAACAACATTAATTACATCAATATGCAATGTACTTGTACATAATCACAGTTTTTCTGTGAGCAATGTGCTGTTTTTGCAAAGTAATATGCAGATACACCTTTTTAATATATGTAGTACAACATCTTTTTAAATAGTACATCACAAAAAGCAGAAAAAGGGTTCTTTGTTGAGACTTAAGTCAATACAGTTAGACAAGAGAATAAAGATGGGCAAAGACTGACAGGAAAACAGACTGGAAAACAGTATTAAGACACATTATGACGACTAAATCAACTTCCTACTAATAGCTTCTCCACTAAATTTCAGATATCTTTGTTCCTCCGTGCCTTTTTCTTAAATAAGCATCTCTGCATGTTTATAACGCTCCCCCGAATTGTACTCATTATGTATTTCCGCATCTTTAACTTTGAACTGACCTAATAACTTGAGTGCATACAGCAAAGAAAATAAGAACAGGGAACTGATGCAAGGTTTCCTTCTCTAGAGTCAGCACAATAGTCTCTTGTGGCTGTAACCCATTTTGCAAACTGGGCATCCATTTTGCAGCAAAGTCAAGGGCAAACTACGTTTGAGAAGCTGTGTCAGAGCAAGAAGGACCATCGATACCAAATTACTTTCTACAGTGTGCACTACATGAAATCATTCACTTTATAGAAATCTGTACACAGAAACAGTTGGGAAAGTAGACACTCCTCATTTAATTGCAATACATACCATGAAAAAGTACAGCATCACTTTCTAAAGGAGTTTCTTCTTTAAGCCAGAGACCCAACATGCCATAAATGTAGAAAGATCTATTAACATAGCCCTCATAACACAGAAGCATCTCAGAGTGGCAAGAACAGACCAGAAAAGCTACATTCAAGTGAACATGTCTAACTGATTCTGTTCTAAGATTAGTGAACATATAGACATGAAAAACCTCTACGTTATGATCTCTGTTCTAGTACCAACTATAAGCCATGTTTTCACGTCCTAGAAATGGGAAGGACAAGGAGAATGCCTATATGACAAGTGGTTTGCAAAAGCTGCGGGACTTTTCAGGAAAGTTGTAAAAACCTTATCTGAGCTTACACTTAATGAGTACCAGGAACAATTGTCTAATAACTACTCACTCTCACTTTCATATTTAAAGCGTGAAGAAATCAGCACTTGAATAAAATCACAATAGCAAGCTACCTATTTAGAAAGCAAGAGGGGCCAGGCAAGGATAAAAGCAGTATCACGAAAGGTTAGAATGCTATTTGTAAAGATATGATATCAGTATTTTTGCAGTTCATCACACACACTTTCTACTTTCAAAATTACCATGCAAAGAAAATGTCAAATCAATTTTTCCCCTCACTAAGCCCATCTGATAAATCAAAATTAAAACCACAAAAATGCAAGGTATGCCACTCTTCAATATTTTGTGCAATAAAAGTCAAATACAATTTTTATTTTTTTAAACTTAAATTGCAAGACAAAATTACTATGTTCCCCCCTCAGATATTGCAAAGTACCTATTACACAGACATGTTTCAAATAAGAAACTATAGAACTGTGAGCTGCAATATTGACTGACTTGGAAATGAAATGAAGCAACAAGAATGTGCAACTAGCATAGAGTTTAGAAGAATGGCTCTAATGAACATGTAAACTTTAAGAATCGTCATTGTAAACTTAATTACAGTCCAAGGCCTCCTTTTAATCTGTTATCTTGTAGCCCAAGGACCTGTCTATGACATTGGAAATAGACTTGTGTCTCAGACTGAAAAGTGGGGGAAAAGGAGCTGGAAGCCACTTGCTTCAACTTCCCAGGACAGTATCTGCTGGAGCTGAGCCAATGTCCAGAAAAAAAAAGGCAGGATTCATTGGCCCAGCAGATAATAAGCAAAAAAAAACCCCAAACCACAGTGACCCCATATCTGAATCTGTGGATACTCCCTAGTAACACAGTAAAGTGGTATTCTAAACAAGAGCAATATCCGAGTCCTCTTTTCTTGCAGCTGCAGATGGGCTTAACTTGTAGCTATTTTCATTCAGAATAGAAAATATATCATCCAAACTGACCACTGCATATGGGGATGCTATGCTTAGATGAAGTGCTTGTATTTTGAAGCTGGATCTTGCTAGAACTCAGGAAGGACACCGTTTGGCACCTGGACAGAGTGAAAAACTAGCAGTGGGATAACAGACAGCTACTGTTGGGATAGGCAAAATAATGTTTGCATGATAGCAAAGAATAAAAAAATAAACTCAAACCAAATTAACAACTAACTTTTAATCTGAGGTCTGTGCAATAAATGAGTTCAGTCAAAAGTTGCTACAATAGTACTTGCCTGTTTGGTCTGCAGACTGCAAATGTCATGTTCCTGTCCCGTCTCCCCACCCCAACAACGGAATTTAATTTCATCTAATACAAATAAAAAGTACAGTCCTTACAGTACTAAAATCTAAATCCAATGATCCCTAGCACATAATCTTTTAGGTCTTTAAACAGTTTTTGTATTTAAAATAATTTCTCTCAGTCTTTTACCTTCAGCACCAGAAATTGCCTTTTATTTATCCTGATGCAGAATCAGGAAATATTAAAAAAAAAGTTATCCGTTTTACCTGTAATGCACTGAAACTGTCCATCTTCTCTTCTTATTGTAAATGCTTCCCCTGGATTAACTTGCACAAGAATAACCTTAAAAATAAAAGAGTGTTCACAACCATTACACAGGAATATGTTACAGAAGTCTGGTATGTGCAAAAAAAAGTTTTACTGGAAAAAAAGCATTTTTTTCTGGTTAGTAAATACATTATTTTCCACTTCACATTGTTTGCTGCTTTCATCCCATAGAAAAGAGATAAGAACAAGTACAGATATTTTTAAACATACTTTTCCAAAGAACCAAGGAGACAATAACAACTGGGTAAAATGGTACCTGTATGAATTTTATTTTCTGGACTGCTTAGTATAATTGAAATGTTATTTCTACAGCTGAAATTATTTCAACATATTACATTAACCTCAACATTAATCAAACCATTACACAAAATTTGAGAGGACGCCTAGAACTCTTAGTGTTTGTATTTTAAACATAACTGCTTGGCAAACAGTTTTCAACATAAGGGAAATATTGTGCAATTTCCTTCTTTTCATGATCCAAGCATGTTTGTACATTCATTAATGATAAAACATTATTAGAAGTAATAAGTAAGCATACCAGATGCACAGCATAAAACAGTACGTATGGTTTAATTTGCAGAAAGCTGTTTATCCTAGTTGTGTGTGCATGTGTTTGGCATTTTTGCTGTAGTTTGTTTTGTTTTTAGACCAAGCAATGCAGAATTGATAGAAAAGCACATTCAGTTGAAAAAAATGCAGAAATCTGACATAAACCAAAGCAGAAGTCTATTACCGTTTTAGACTTCTGCATTCTCCTTTGAAACCTGCCTTTCTGAGATAAAAAGTTTGTAACTATGAAGAACTCAGATAAAATTACGAACAAAGGAACATAAAGAGCAGCAGGTGCATTTCATACTTTCCTTTCTGGACACATCTTCAGTCTCACTTGAATGTGCCTAAATAGAGTACGTGTCTCCCTCCTGATGTGAATTAGACAGATCTCTCTATATACAACTCTTCAATATTTTGGCCAAACATTTATTCTGTTAATCTGCTAAAGAAAGTATAATTGGGCTTGTTACTGTTTCTTTACAAAGAAAACAGGAAACTTCATTGTTACTCATTTTAGGAATACCAAATCTTCCTATTACGTTCAATTTTGTCTTTTGTTATGCCTTTCATCCCCTTTACACGTTCAGGCTCCCTTTTTTGTGCCCAGAAAAGAACATAGTGAGGAAAAGGCAGGAATTGTATGAATTCCTCCTCCTCCTCTGGTAGAGCAACTTTACAAATTAATCAAAAGACAAGTTTTACCCAAACTTAACTGCAAGTTTCATGAGATTCGAAGGATATTTACATTTTCCAACTTGGGCCATGGGGTTCAATACCAGTTTAGCTCAGTTTTTAAAAATACTATGTTAAGTTGTTTCATGTGATGCAGTGCTGTTACTAGAGAGATCTCTCTTCAGAAGCCTTAGGCTTTTTGTGGGAAAAGAAAAACAATGAACTATATCACTATTTAAATTCTGTCATGTTGATAAATTTTCCCGATTATCTAAAGTGTGTCCTAATATAAAATTCAGTAAGAGTTAGCATAACATTCCCTAAACTTCGAAACAAGAAGATTTTAGAAGTGAGCTTCAAACGAAGCTTGTATGTCTTCAGAAAATATTCTATCACAGAGTTTATTGCATGTGCTTGTTGTTAGCATTTTAGCAACTGGATACCACCTTCACACCATGATGGAGGGAAATGTGAGTGGATGAGTTCTTATTTCTTCTTCTTCAGACCCCCCAAACAGACGTAACTTTTTGAAGACTCACATTTCATTGACTTACTTTCCCCTCTTTGCTACAATTGAAAGTTCTACATTGAAATTTATACTGGAATAAAAGTACTTAAAAGCTTTGCAGGGGTATATAAGAATCCCTATCCATCCACATGGGTGGAAAAGTAGCCAGATTTCCACAAGTGTTTTGGCTGATTTAGCATGCCCTGACTTCTGGAAGGAGCCATTCTGGCTGCAGCTGACAAGCGACATGGCAATCTCCAAGTTTCAGCTCGGTGTGCTTGGTGTCCACAGCATGAACTATGAGAAGCAGAAAAGTTGCTGCCCTAAAACTTGAGAGCTTTATGGCTGGAATAATTAATTCCCTTGATCACTTTGAAGTAAGATGGAATGGAGGATAACTAGTACTACTCCACTGTTCCCATTTCTTCAGTGCCAATGCCTGGCTCCCGAGGTTGGTGGCATAAGTACTGATGTTGCTTCGGGAAGCTGATGTTCCTCCTCCCCCAGACCCCTGCTGCAGGACATCTGAACTGGAGGCTCCAGCTAGCAAGGTTAAGCTTTTATGTTGTACATTCCCATTTATATTTTACAACCGTTCCAATACAGGCTGTATTTGTTGCTAAGCATGCCAAAAGAGTCTGAAGCAGGGCTGAAGTAATTTCAGAAGTTTCAAGAACCACTGGTTTCAAAGCCTTTGTGCTGGGGTAAAATGTGTCAATGTGACTGGTCCTGGTTCTCTGCCTTATTGCTGCTGAAGCCCTGGGAGTCATCACTGCTTTAAGAAGGACATTTTTGACACTCTCTCACCTCCTGAGTAGATGCAACTTGTAAAAAGAAAAATTAAAGCTCTGCACATTTACGGAGAGACTGATAGCTTTCTGGTCAGAGGAGACACTACCAAAGAGAGCCAATCACTCCCAGGGATTCACTTTTATGTAATAAAACTCTGCTGCACATAACCAAAGATGCAAGCAAATCTCTCTAACAGAAAAGGTAATATGGATCTTTCATAGCATCACATGTTCAAAAATAAAACTTACAGGTTGCTAGTATTTATAGCTCTTCCATCTCGTTCTAGGAGTCTTTGTGCAGGCTTGCACATCTCATTGCCCAACGTGCTACCTCATCAACCCAGCGTGTTAAGAAAACTGAGGCCCTCATCTTTCACAGTGAGTACCTAGATCTCAATCTCTTTCCTCTGCTGGGCAAAATATTCATGTTGGCTGGGACTAAATGAAGCACTCTGGAAAACTGATGGTTCAGCCTCTTTTCCCTTGCCTCATCCTTTTTGTGACAAATCCTATTGCTTTACTAAAAAACTCTGCTATCCAAAAGGCTAAAATTTCTATCAAAATCTAAAACCCCACCATCCAAAGGCTAACATGCATTATTCTATCCACATTTCTGCTGCCCGCTCTTCCAAAATAATTACAATAATCTAAAAAAAACTTATTTGTCATGTGCCAGTCTCAGTGGGAGGCATGTTCAACACAGTTGTCAAATGCCATTTCTCTTACTAAATCAACAAAACACTAATTAAGGACTTTACAAGCTTAACAAAATAATGGGAGCTTAAGACATTGAGTCCTTGATACAGGCTCTACAATCCTACAAACAAACACCACCAACTATAAAAAACGAATTTATAAATGTAATTTCTCAATGCTAAAACAACTTTGACAACATATTTTTGTCTCAAGTTGAGAATATGTTAAGGTATTACTACTAAGAAACAGAGTATTAGGTCAACTAATTTTGTGTCATTTTCACTAGGACTATAAATTGTTTCCTTTCAACAGCTATTTAATAATGATCCACATGACCTCAGTACAGCTCGTGATGAAAAACAGTACAGAATATCTTCCCAGGGGAGATTAGCATACAAGTTGAAAATACAAGAGCGGAGCTATACATTTATCCTCAAAACTGTTATTGCATAAATAAAACAAAATGGCCAGCTCACGTGGCTAAAGCTTGAAATATCTCTAACAGTTGCCAAAGACTATTACGGAGTTTTAGGAGTGAAATTTCATACTTTTCAATGGTACTTAATTCATTCTGCAAAGGACATTTTAGAAGACAAACTCAAATCAAATGAACAACATACTAAGCTTTTTAGTGGTTTAATTAAATTGGTATGGATTACAGAGGTTTCCTCTTAGTGCAATATTAAAAGCAAAATCCATCCTCAAAAACACAGAAAGGTACTACAGAAAGAAACAGTATCTATTAACACCCTCCGCCCCCTTTTATAGCATGGAATATTTAATTTTTTTCCTGGACCTTAAAGCACTCACTTTACTGCCCATCCACTGTCAGTTCAAGATGCATAGCCTGGATTGGCACAGACCAGCTTCCTAACAAAACTCAGTTGTGCCCCATGTTAGAGAGCTCAATATAGTTTTCCTGAAATCTCTGTTTAAGCTCAGGCAGATGCTCAAGCCAAATAAGAGCATAAGAAATATCCTCATGGGCTGGGTCGGTGGCCCAGGTCAGTGGTCTTCTAGCCCAGTAATTAATCTCTATTATATTAATTTTAGATGCTATTTAAGGAGGGCAAGGGAGCCCGGGCAGTCCCTGCAGTCCATCTCACCCACTGTCCATGAGTTTGCCTAAACTCTTGGAATTTCCTTACACTCTCTGCCTCCACAACCTCCTACAGCAGCGAGTTCCTAAAATTCACCTTTTAGCCATTTTAAACCAGCCTCCTACTAGCTACGTTCTTGTACTACAGCATTTGCTGAACAGCAGTTTCAAGTAATTTTACCCACCTCCTTCATTATTTTGAGACTTAGTAGTTTCCCCTCCTTTTCTCCCCAGCCTCTGCAAGCTGAGGGGTGCCGATATTTTTAATCTCTAAGACAGCTGCTTCATCCCCTTGATCCCATCAGTGGTACCTAAAGCCACATCTGCACTAGCAAAGCGAGCAGTGCTCAGGAACGTTCCTAGGTGCTGGAACAGTCACCTACGAAGACGAGCTATGGGATAGTCATCCTGATCACAACCTGGGCTGACGCCAGCAAGCACTCTCCCAGATGCTGCTGCAAACTGTTCCAGGGACCACTTCTAACAGGCAGTTTGCAGACAGATACTCCTTCTGGAAGGAAAGACGGTTTACTAGAACAGACTCGTTCCATGACACTTAGCCTCAGTTTCTGGGAACGCTCTTGAGCACACTTGAATTATGAATACATAAACACTGGCTGACAGTAGCCTGAAGAAGCCTTACAATGCTTCGCCTATTTGAAAGGCTAGTTAAGGGACATCATCTTCATCAGCTTTGAAAAATCTATTCCTCATCTAAATCAATTTGAGCTGTCTTATTTGACAATTCCACTCTTATCATACAATAATTCTATATATTTTTTTGTAATTTTCAGCTCCCCAAAGAAATCCAAATTAAAATATAATTTTATTGTAGCAAACGTAGTGTGATCAAGCCCTACAAAGACATGCAACATTGAGCTTGACGTACTATCAACAGATGTAACAATAATTTAACAATAATTTCATCTGAAGATCTCATATATGATTTAGCTTTACTACACCAGTGCGAGATGGGCTGAGAAAGTATTCTGATCTTGTATCTAAAGAATCAAAGGCAGTACGAACATTCAAAGAGCAGAATGCTCAGTGTTTCCTATTTTTTATTCTGTTAGCTTTTAACTACCGTCAAGAGAAACTAGCAGATGCTTCTGCAGACTGAACTAGAAAGGGAGTTGAACGTTTTTTCAAGTCTTTAGCTTATTTTTAACACTGAAGAAATACTTTTGATAAAACTGTCTGAAGTCAGAAAAAATAAGACCAAGGATACAAGCAACAAAAGATGGAAGAGAGACTTGTGCAGGCAGAGCTGCAGCTACCTGGACTCAGAGCGTGGCTCCAATTTAAGGCCAAACATTAATGCTTGTCTCCAGAAAAATCTAGAAGTAACTTTTGTCAGCACGAAGCGGAGGCTGCAGAAGCCAAAACAAGCTTCTCGGAGGTATACTCTCCACCAATATGATTACAGCAATGTCTTTAAAGGCAGAATGGTAATGACACAAAACGTTCATACCTTTGTCTTTATGGATACTGAATACTTTCTCAAACAGCCTAATGTTTTGCTTGTGGCAGATGAACACGTAGGTTAACGTATTGGAGCTGAGTGAGGAACAGAAGGGAATTTAAAATACTGAGCTAGCTAATTCTGCTTTGAATATATGTTAGTTTGCAGAGTAACTAAATATGGCCAAAAAGTCCATTAATTCCACTGAAACAGCAATTAAAAATGACCCTTCATTCTGTCAGTAAGACACACACTTCTACAAGCATCTCTACTTTTCCTTCCATCCTACCAACTGAAGTAGTGATGCGTCAGCAGTTGGCCAAATTTCCAGATAACTTCAGAGAGCTGCCAGGAAAGGAAGGCAGCATAAGACTTGTGGCATCACAAATGTGTGTTTACATTACAGCATGCAGGGAAAAGTTTTCCCAATGCTCTCAGCCACAAAGAAAAAGTGATGAACCATAGGCCCAACTAATGGCTGTTCACTGATGAGGAGTACACGCTTGTCGTCCACCAGGGGGTTAGGAAGCAAGATCGAAATAAAACCTATGGAAGTCATTGTGAAGTATCAGTACCAAACTAGGATTTATCCTGGTAAAGGCCTTACGCGACATGAAAGACTTGAAGAGCAGGAAAACAAGTTTAGACTTAATTCACAAGCATGTTACTCCGCTGTTTTAAGGCAACATCCTTCCATAGCAGAAACCATAAACACAATTAAAAGTCCAAATTGTTGCTGTCTCTATGGAGGAAAAAAAGTCACACGTTCCAGTAGGTAAAACCTGGAATAAGTCAATGAGATCTAACAAAACTTACCTAATAAAACTACTTAATAGAAGATGTCTCATAGCAAGTTTTACACCCTTTTCTTCTTTTGCTCACCACCATACACATTCAAAGGCAGCTCTCTGTATAGAACTCAGCTTAAAAAGGCAAGGCTCCCTCCTCAAATACACACATGCATGTGCATGATACAGCCAGCCAAAAGTATATTGCTCAAAGGAAATCAACAGTCACAGCCAAAACAGTGCCTCACAAGTATTCTGCTGCTTCTACCAAATACATGTATGCAGTTGATTTGTGGGAGGAAATAGAACTTACTTGAAAAAACATGTGCAAAATATTACTGCCAATATATCATATATTGAGATAATATTTTTGCTGTTTAGATTCTAGAAGTCTAAACTTAGGTTGAAGTAAAACAGCCACAAATGACTGTGCCTAGAAGCATACTGATAGTCTTTCATGCAGGCACAAAAGCAAAAAGAATCCAAAATTAAGACAGCTGACAGCCTTTTCCCCAACCCTGCTGCATAAAGATATGAAGACCCACCTGACTTGTGGAAATGCTTGCTGATCAGATTTAAATAAGGTTTATGGAAAAGTGTCTAGTTCATCCTTACCAGGTAAGGACAATTCTCACTATTATAAGGTCACAGTTTAAATAACTGTATTTGTAAAAGGACAGGGCTGAAATACAGTCCTAACTCTTCTGAGCCCATACAAACATTAAGAGATTCAATTCAGACGGTCAAATTTTTGTTACAAGTTCAGTATTCCCACCCACGTTTTCAAATCCGTTGTATCAAATTATGTTGCCCAATAAGTGCTTTTATACCTAAAAGCTCCTCTCTCTGTAGGAGCAGTTATTAGCTACTGAATATACAACACCCTTTAAAAAATATTTAGTTTTCTAAATACCTGCTGGTTTATTTCTAACCAGCAAAGTATTACCTGGAAGATCAAAACTATCATTTTAGAGTTACTGGGATACGAGACATTTGCATTAAAGAAAAACCTATAGATGTCAAGCTCTATGTCTCTCAAAGATACATTTGCTCTCAAACACATCCTTCAGTATCAAGGACTATCAGCCTTTTGAAAGGGAAAAGAAAAATTCTAAGTTCTTTAATCCTGACTGAGGCTAAAGAAACCAACATAATATTACACTACATACTTTGTGTCATGCGAAGCTGGGGGATAAGCACACATGAGAACCAGCACTCTGTTCTCTCCACGGGCTACCCCTGTCCACTGCCACAAAGACAAGAAAACCGAAGGAACGGGACTGAATTTCAGAGTACCCAGAGTTCCCCACCTCCCACTGAAGGGAAGAGGAACTGAATGAGTTACTTGGGATCTTTGTCTAAAAGGAGTTAGTTACACTTCATGAATTTAGGTATTTTTCCAGAATGACTGAAACCTGGGATGAGTTTTCCAACAAATTCAAAAGCCTCTGAATATATTTAACAAGAATGCTAGTAGATCTACCACTAAATATATCAACCAAAAAATACAATCCTTTAGCAGCAACACCAATTCATATTCTGGCATACAAACTAGAATACTGAAAAACGTGGGGAAGTTAAGAATGCAAGGAGAAAGGGAAAAAGCTAGGACATAATACATTAATTTCATCCACTGCTAAAATCACATATAATATGAAGAAATACGAGTATGTTATATTACGGTGCAGTTATGGCATATTTCAATGGAATATGTAGTAAGAGTGCTCCTGTACAACAAGAAGGGTTACAAATTGGAGCAAGTAGTACTACTGAAAAACAGAGTTCTCTGGTTTTCTCTCACTCTGATTTTGAGGACTGTTTGCATCTTTCGAAACTGTAACTTAAAAGCAATCACAACCCAATTCCATATTAGCAGAAATAATGTTCTTTTCTGAGAGGGATTTATTAGGAAAGTGACAAGAGCTTCAGGGTTGATTTTTTTAGTTTTGCTTCTTTTTAATCTGAAAACATCTGTATTTAGCATTAGATGGTTATGGGTGCTGAGTCAGTAGGAAATGGTTGTCAGCAAAAATCACAAATAATGGAAAGACTACTAAAATCGTATCTTTAAACACACTAGTAAGATACAGCAGTGTTAAAAATGACAGCACTGGCTCGTCTAAAAAAATACAGCAGCTGAAATTAGCTCAGCAGTACCGATGAGAAGTATTTTCAGCCACAAGAACAAAGGTTTATTTATTTCTGAACATTTCACAAATTTAGGAAAAAACTGTAGCTAATTCTCTTGGCCATTCTGACTTCAAAAATTTTTTAAATCCCCAATTAAACCTGTTTAAAGGATGGTACAGCCACGTCCTTTGTAAGATGCATACTGTACCTTTAACAGCCTGTCTGCAATAAGATTAAAAAAGGGTGTATTTCTGGAAAAGGGTGAATATAACACAATACACAACTTCCAGGCAGAGCCACATTTATGCTCTGTCATTAGTGCACAGTATTCAGAACGATCACAATTTTCTCCACTAATCGCTCCAATCAAGATGTTAATTAGCGACATGCTCAAATCCAGCATCCCATTTGAAAAGCCTTAGCGCTTTGACTTACTGTTGCTCGCATCCTTTTATTTCTCTCATTCAACTGGTGCTACCACAGTGACAAAGGATGAAGGAAGATTCACCAGGCACCACTCCGGATGCTCCAATCCGTTCCATTCACCGCACACCGAGGCAATCTTCGGCGACGTGTTGAGCGCTGCCCCCCCTTAGCAGGGCACCTCACCCTGACCGCCACCGAGCATCTCCCTTTACCTTTCTCTGGAGCATCCACAGAGCATGTGGAGGCAGGATGTGAAAGGTAGGACCAATTAACAATATAGTCAGCAATACCTACCTCAAGCCTTCCTTCCTATCAAATTAGCCAACGTACAGTGAGCTTCCTGCTGTACCCGAATGTATCACGTCACCATAGCAACTAAATCAACAAATAGCTGCTGCAGCATCTGCTTCTGGATCATCGAACGTCAGTCAACAGAAGGTCCGGGCTTAAGAGAACAAAGCTCCCAGATACGTTCCATTTTATGAGGGCATTTTTAATTCAGCCTCCCGATTCCCAGGTAGGATGCGCTAGCTAGGAACGAACCAACTTCTGACTTCACACTCGAATTCGTGATGCAGCTCGTGACTTGGGTGCAAATAAGCCAGAAAGGAGGCGGGTAAAGAACACTTTAGAAGAGAGTACGAATACACAGCAAAGAAGTAATCAACTGGATTTTATTGCACTTGTTCTCAAATACTCTGTGCATTTATTTGCTACATTAGGAGGCATGAAAAGAAAAAAGCACATTTCCCAATTTGGCTTTATAATTTCCTATTTACATAAGGCTGCCTTGAGTAGTACTATCGCCAGAAATACCTTTTATTAGGTATTAATATTTAAGACATTGCAGGTGGCTGACAAAGATGTTTTCCCCTCTATCGGTCACCACTAAAGAGTGCAACTGAACTGAAAGCATCCAACACTAGCTTCTGACAACGTAGCATCTGCTGTCTTTAATCCCAACAATAGCAGGGGTCCATTGGCATGCTCTCACCTGGAGAAAGACAGCTAGGTAGGGGGAAACGCTCAACCCTCCCTCCCTGTGAGAAACTACTTCAAATACCAGATAAAACCACAAGCATAAGCTTACACCAAAGTCCTACTCCATAAGCAGCTGGGACAGATGAAAAGTGCACCGTAACAACCTGGTACCTGGAACCCAAGAACGTTAGATTACCGCCTAGATGTTGCCTGAGGTGTAGAAAATTTAAAAATTATTTGGACAGTAATGTCCAAGTATAAAGGGATCAAACCTACAGCCCAGTTAAAACAAAGAAGTAACTTTCCAATAGTCTAACTTCAAGTCACATTCCCAATGTTTTACCAGCAAAAAATCCTTTACCAAGTAAAAGTTTTCTAGGCTCAAGATAAGTTATTCATATCCAGCATCATTTTATTACTGAAAACATTTATTTTTAGTTTTAAAAGGGGTTGTTTTTCCATCTCTGTACAGTCTTTTGTTACAAGGAAAATTACATCTCCTTTGGCTCCTCAGAGCGCGGTCCAATGAAAAGGGAAAACTGGACACAGAGTCAGGATAACTACCGCAGCTCTGATGCCGTCCTCCTGTGATCCGTGGGTTTGTCGCCCCATTTATGCCATGTCTGCATATCCCTAAATGCTGCTGATCAAAGAACACTGCAATACTTCAGTGTTGTTATTCATTAGCAGCACAGGAATTGACAGATGGAAGCACATCTGTGGTCCAGCTAAGGTGATGTCGGTTACAAACGCAGCACAAGTCACTCTTCCATTGATTATGTTCAAAATATGCTGCCCATATAATGATGCTAATGTGGCTAAGGACAACTCTTTTCCAGAATGAAACCCACTAACATTTAGAAAACTGATTAAATGGAAAAATGCAAAAGATCTATTTAATAAGTATTAACAGACAGCATAAGAATATAGAATAGGAAAAAACACCAACAACAGATAGTTAAAAGCTGGATTGGAACAGTGTCTTAAGCCTTTGGCAATTCAAAACAATTCAAGAATTTCATGCTTGTCAAGAGTAACTCTGTCTTAAAGTCATCTTTCCTTAAGATTTCTCTATCTCCATCTTCTTTTAGACTTCCTCCTTTCCCATTCATGTTGGCTAATAACCAATAAAGAGTTCTGAAAACTTTAGGCTGAGTTCTGTACTACACTGTATCAATTCATGGCAGGCTAAAGACAAAACATTTTTGTGGTATCTATATGGAAAAGTAACACTAGAATTTTGTCTCAAGTCCTCTTCTGTTTTTATTATGAACGATAGAAGAAAACAGGCTTCATCTTTATTTACAAACATCCTACAGACATTTATCATCATCCAAGCAACATTATGCAATGCTCTTAAAGTTCTAAAATCTTACTATTTTCCACCAAGTTTGAGCAAATTCCAATTTATGGGTTTCACAGAACTACACAATTCCCTATGCTAGCATCTGCTAATACTGACTGATAACCTAGAGGAATCTAGCTGCTTTACATACACAGATTAATACTTTCTTAATGAAAAACAGAAAAGTAAAGGTTATTAACAAATCTTGTTTTTCAGGACTAGGGAGGAATCCATACAGAATTAAGTGAATGCCCGCATAAGTTGCGGTAACAATTCAGATGTTTGGGATTTAAAACAAAAACAAAAGGAGAACCAGACTATTTCATGGAAGCACGGCTTCTTCTTCACTTTCTTGAAGACATCTTGTCAGCTCCTAAGGTCTATGGATATTTTCAGGGGTGACAGCAAGCAACTCTGTGCCATTTTTCTAAAAGGAAGCTGACATAATAAAATCAAACACTTTGTTTAACCACTGCTACAAAATGCTGTCAGCACCACTACATGCGCTAAGACCACCGAACATCCCCAGAAGCAACTGGAAAAAGGAGGAGGTTGGAACGATGAACTACTGTTCAACGCACTGACATTTGAAAGCTACAGATTTCAGTAAGTTTTTGGTGCTTTTTGTAGTAAAGCAGGTTGGAAAGATCTGAGAATCGGTGATCATTTCTTCTAGAATAGGGTGATTTTATTTACGAAAAGGTTTTTAAAAGTCTTACTGTACTCATGTTCCCCCTACCTCTTCCATGTAAACAGCAGAGCCATCCTCATGTGAAAGATGAGCTGAAAGCTGATCATAGGATAAAAAAAATAGATTGTTTGGAGAGCTGGAGCCTTGTTTTGTAAAAATAGAAAGTTTTCTGAGAAGAACCAGTAAAAAGATAAATGTTAAAATCTGTATCTAATGTCATCGACAAACATGTTCAAGACTTGTTAGTGTCTATGTATAACGGTGTCGGTGTATGTCCTGTGTCTGTGTCTCATGCTTTATTGCTCAGAAATATTTACTTTTTTTTTTTAATCTACTTTGTCTCTGTTTTGTCTCTTCTCTTCTGCATTTCACAATTCTCATAGCTTGGCTAAGCAAAGTCTTATTTGTCTCATTTACAGCAAACCCAATCTGTTTCATTAGCAAAGAAACAGGCTGTGGTTAGTAAATAGTGCACAGAAAATTTGCTACTTAAAAGAATCCCATTGTAATATCTTTAAATCAAGAAAAATAAAAACGTAAGGGTAACAGAAGTGTTTCAAAGGATCTGTATAATGGAACAGACAAACATTTGTGTTTCAAAGTTTTAAGCTAATCCTTGTTTACTGGGAATTAGAAGGAAACTGTGTTAGGGGCAGTCACTGAACTCAGAAACTTTAAGGCATCTGGTTCTGGCCAGTGGTTAGAAACATCAACCTCTATAATTAAAAACCAGAAGACTTGAACCAGATTATTCTTACTTCACCAGGGTTTGTTGAAGTCCACTGGACTAGAGCATTACAATGCTAAACAAAACTGGATGAGGGACAGAGCTCATACTGCACAAAGTGGTAAGGGCTAAGCTTCCAGCTAATACTTCACAGGGGACAGACAGTCTCCTCAACAGGCACTTACCATAAATCTGCTTTATTTGCAACAATCTGAAGCGGAATCAGGGAACAAACTTTCATTTAAGTTGTACCCAGATGGATTAAAAAGGTAGAAGACTGACAATTTTACTTTGGAAAGCTAATTTAATAGAGATCCTTGTCTGAAGTGAAAGTGACAAAAAAATAACAACCTTCCTGTTTCTCAAGAAGCTACAAATGTTTAGGTAGATGTTTAAATGCTTAGAGAATCAAAAAGTTCTTGGGTATTACATTTCCTGCACTTTGATTGCAAGCTGTACCAGCAGTTGCCACGTGAAGTACCCTGTCAAATACTTATTATTTGGTGTTCCATTGGGCAAAAAACTACTTCTAAAGACTGCCTACCCCCAGTCTCTCTGAATCTGTTGTGAAGATCTTAATTTGCTGGTTAGCACACATTTGAAACAAGCTAAGCTGTTGGGCCATCATTATAGTGTTGCTAGCATTTTGCCTCCATTCAATACCTAAAATAAATCCTACAAACATTATGAAAGCTAGCAGAGATTAAGAAACTGAAGTAAACAGTTCAAAACTATTCACCTGGTGATGCAAGTCAATGGCATTCTTCACCTAAACAAATTTCTTTGTCAGTAATATCTGGACATGTCTCAAAATATGTGCAACCAGTTTGGCATTCACAAGAAACAATATACAACATTAGAAAGGAGTCGTGATCAACCTTTCGCCTAAGAGCTGAATGCACTGTTTCAGAAAGGTCACAAAGCTACAATCGATTCTCCCTATGTAGGCTGAGGCAGAGCCTTTCAGGGTTATCCTGACCTCCTTCAGGCTTCTGAAGTACAAGAAGAGGACCCGGCAAATGGGAGACATGCTCTGTTTCTCCCCCCTACAACCCAGAAGTTACACCAACATCAGGTTACTGGTGGAGATCCTCACCAAGTGCGCAGCAGCTGGGCTGATTCTGGCTGTGCACATTCTGTAGTTTATATCAGAGTTATTTCAAGGGCTAAAATGACGGGAGAGAAGGCACCACACCTCCTTTTCTCCATATCTTGACAAAGACATTTTAGGTTAAAGAACTCAACTGAACAACAACTAAGAATTTGAATTAAAGTACAAACCCATAGTCCTTTCCCACGTATTTTTCTCCTCTACTTCCCAAAAGAAAGGGAGAGAAATTAAAGCCAAAGGCCATTTTTATGATGCATAAACCTGAATCTACTTCTCTCCACTTCTTCCCAAAGGATGTCATTCTGGCTGCTCTATAAAATGTACAATTCTGGAATATGCAGAAGGTTAGATGGACTTTGCCCAGTTAAAAATTGAGAAATCTCTTAATCACCAGGAAAAACAGGCTTTAGCTAGCAAGGGATGTACTTCAGATGACTTGTTTTTGCAAAGAGTGTAATTCTCATGTATTTTAAGAGTCGAATTTCTGTAGTTAAAAATAACCTTGCAAAGCAATTACATTTTTTGTTACAATTTACAGAGAGATTACAATAGCCATCTTCTGAGATGGAACCCGATGTAAGCAGTAAGGACAACTCTGTAGGTCTTGGACTCTGGCATTCAGGCCCTGGTTTACCTGATATTAAGCATCCAATGGCACAGAGAAGACAGATCGACATGCCTGTGTCCAAGACAGTATTACTGCACCCTTCCAAATCTTACTGACAGAGGAGCACAGGCTCAGGAACCGGGTCTGCTTGCAACAGACTGCAGAGAGGAACTGGGCTAACTCAATGCTTGTAGCTCCAGGCAACTCGCACCTTCTCACCTCATTGAACAAAGCACACAGATCTTTAGTCACCTTCCTAAAAAAAGAAAGAGATCATCTCCCAGACATGCTTATTTCTCCCCATCGGCTGTATAAGCAACAGAGTGACTAACGCTGACTTTAAGTCTGATTTTCCCATGTCATCCAAATCTCCCAAATGTCAGCTTCTAGAGAGATTCATTCCACAAGCAGAACCCCTGCCTCAAGTATCTTAGGAGGAATCTAACCTTATCAGAGACCAAAACTGATCTAGGATCCACAGCACGCAACATAAATCACATGTTTAGAGAGAGAGAGAGGAGGACTATTCAAAGTAGTTTTATGAGGCTATTTCATTCCATGAATTTTCATACTGAACACAAGTAGGAAGGCTTGGACTACCATAGCCTTCACTCCTGTTTCTACATTTTTTTTTCTGACAGTAAATACTAAAATAAATATATTTGGATGCAAATATAAATTGTGCAGTAACTCCACTGCTGCTTTTTGCTTGCTATCGAAGAGCAGCACAGTATTCACACACAGCTAAACACAAGAAGTTCTGAATCCTCTCACTTTCTCCTGAGAACAATGGCCTCTTCTTGGAAATTTAAAGCAAATTTTCAGTGCATTTGCAATCAAAGATGCAGCTTAAATAACACAAGAGAAAAATCTGTTCTCAAAGGCAACAAGTCTACATTTAACTAAGACAAAACTTCACCCTTCCTGACCAAAAGAATACGAACAACTCAGATACAGCAAGGATTTAATAACCTTGAGGCACCAAAACTCACATCCTCATAGCCTTTTTTTAATCATAACCAGCAACATCTTTTACTGAAAATATTTTTTGTATATGGAACATCCCATACAAGTTTGATTATGTGTTTTCCAGTGATGATCGCTACACAAAAGCACTAATCAAAACTGGGAAAAAAATGCAGCCTGATAATCAGCTTTCATATGCTGGAGCTGCAGCATTATATGCAGACGAGTTCCAACGATTTCAGTGAACATAATTCTGTTGCATTTCAGTGCTATGAAGTCACTGAAGGATAGAAGAATAATTGTCAACTAAAACCAGCTTTAATGAATCCCCCCAAAAGTTAGACATATCTGGTAATTCAATAGAGCCAAAGGGGAAGAAAAAAAAAATAAGACGACAGAAGCAGCCATGCATGTACTCTCTGTAATCAAAACAAAGATAAAGGAAAGGAAAACAACACAATATGGAAAGCTGTGAGAACATTTATAACAGTATATGTTGTTAAACAACTTTTAACACAGATTTTTTCTTATAGAGAAAAAAGATCATGAAACATATGCAGTTCTAGGCTTGATTTTCAGCAGCAAGGCAAAACTAAAGCAAGCTGGAACTTGATAATATACCATATGCTTTTCAGAAACAGAAGCATAAGACCTAAAAGTGAAAAGCATTCAGTAACCTAGTTCAGATCCTCATTATATTTCTGCTGTAACTCCACATATGTAAACAAGTAATCAGAAAGCCAAAAAAAGAGGATTCTTAGAATTACCTGTTTTTATAGTTACTACTCTGCTGAAGACTATGTTAATAGATTAATGCCAACTTCAAGATCAAAAGTCTTAATACTTAAAGAAATTCATTTTAGAAATAACAACTTGTAGATTTAATGCTAAACACCCATTGCAATTCAAGGAATTTGCACTTAAACTTGCATACTGTGTATACACACACATAACAGATATATTACATATAAACACAGTGTGATTTTTAGAAATCCCATGAAGCATCTAAACCTCTGAATCAAGTGCGGAAGGTAAGTGACCAGCTTCACAGGCTGGAAATACTACTTTACGACTATAGCTTCCTGAGAAATAAAGCTGACTGAAGGTCAAACACCCTGCATCCCATTCCCCAAAGAAGAGGAAACAGCACTCTGAGTAGCCCACTAACTGTTAACTATCTACGTTTTTGGTAATAAAGGACACCAAGTTTATATAGGGTTATCTCACTGCAACTATTAGCTTTAGTGGTAAGATGCAAAGAGGGTCCAGAACTCCATGTCTGCTGCAAACTTGTGTCAGCAATTTACTGATTCGTCTTGGAAGAGCACTGGGTGCAGCAGAAACTTTCCAAAACAACTGCCATCTAATATCAGGAAAACAATGTCTGTTAAAGAAAGCTTGAACTCTCTCCTCCCTGTTTTCCTCCGTCAATTTACCTCCCCCACCAAATCAGGACTTATGTAACTACCCGCATCCTTCCTGTCCAGCCTCAGCAATAATCAGTAAAGCCTCACTGCAATAGTTACCCTTACATGAAGAACCCCTAAGCACTTGTCCTCATACCATGCTTTCTCAGTGTCACTTGGATTTTCTCAATTCCTAGGGGTCTTCTCCATACTTCCTCCCCATCCTTACCACCAAGATTTAAGGAGTACATTACCCATCCATTGTAAACACAGTGGTGAGAAGGGGCAAAATTAGTGCGTAATAGAAAGGAAGGAGCTAACAGACTCAGTCTCTGCTCTTCCCTTTTCACAGTTTTGTCCTATGAAACTAAATAGCAGCTTCTGTGGAACACCAAAAGAGGTGGTCTCCCACAGCAGCATTGAGTAGCATCAACACAGAAGCTGCAATATACAGATTAAACTCCCCATGCTTTCTGCCTGAACACGCACATTACTCCAACCTTGTGAATTGTTTTGTTTTAAAACATGGTGGAAAGTTACAGCTCTAACCTGATCAAACACTTTCTACTATTTGAAGCATATGACCTTTCATCTTAACATGTTCAAATATTTGTACTGCTATTTCAAAGTTCTGCTACCAGTTTAAACTTAAGTATTTGAAATAGATCTTGAAGATATGAACTGTTCAAGAAAAGTACTGAATGGCCTATATCTTTTTGGTAACTCAGTTATAGTTCCTACCGAGTCCAACCACATGACATTCAACAAGGCTCAGTGCCGGGTCCTGCACTTGGGTCATAACAACCCCATGCAGCGGTACAGGCCTGGGGAAGGGTGGCTGGAAAGTTGCCCAGCAGAGAAGGACCTGGGGGTGTTGGTCGACAGCCGGCTGAACATGAGCCAGCAGTGTGCTCAGGTGGCCAAAAGGGCCAATGGCATCCTGGCCTGTATCAGAAATAGTGGCCAGCAGGACCAGGAAAGTGATTGTCCCCTTGTACGCAGCACTGGTGAGACAGCACCTTGGGTACTGTGTTCAGTTTTGGGCCCCTTACAAGAAGGGCATTGAGTTGCTGAAATGCTTTCAGAGAATAGCAACAGAGCTGGTGAAGGGACTAGAAAACAAGAGTTATGAGAAGTGGCTAAGGGAATTGGGGTTGTTTAATCTGGAGAAGAGAGGGCTGAGGGGAGACCTCATCGCTCTCTACAACTCCCTGAAAGGAGGCTGCAGTGAGGAGGGTGTTGGTCCCTTTTCTCAGGTGACAAGTGATAGTGCACAAGGAAACAACCTCAAGGTGCACCAGAGGAGGTTTAGATTGGACATTAGGAAGAATTTCTTCACAGAGAAAGTGGTCAAGCATTGGAAGGGGCTGCCCTGGGAAGTGGTAGAGTCTCCATCGCTGGAGTTGTTTAGGAGATGTGTGGATGTGGCACTAAGGGATATAGTTTCATGATGGGACTCAGTAGGTCAGGCTGATGGCTGGACTAGGTGATCTTGAAGGTCTTTTCCAACCTAGACTGTGATTTAAGTTGTATATCCTGCATACGTAAAGTTAAATCTTACTATAGTTAATCATGATGCAAGGAGAGTGGGGGTGGGGTGCTGATTAAAAAAATGCTCACATTTTCACAGCTGTACAAAAACTTGCAAGTTCTAAGAAACAGCCAATATTTAACATAGGAAATACCAACCCATAAACAAAATATTTTAATAAAGAATTTTCTACTAGGCTTTCAGTACTTTTTCAGCCAGGACTGACTGATATCAAATTAGAAAAACTGCAGTCCAACCTATATACCATGAAAACAGAAAAAACACATACTTTTATATACACAAACTACAGCTCTGAATTTTAATTGTGGGAGCACAATTAAGTTACACCAGCAGTGCAGATCATGTTATACGTTATGCAATTCAACATGACGATGCTGTTACAAAAGAAACGAGAGAAGCAGTTTTTGTATTTTAAGAAAGTGACCCAGAGAATATCTGTATTACAGCTAAGCAAATAGGAGACTGTTTCAGAAAGATAAGCAACTCCCATCATGAAGGCAAAAGCCTTCACACTTCTTGTAACTTCAGAGTTGCAAGAGCAAAAAAAGTAATAAACTAATATCCAGGTTGAAATATTTTTCAAAACTCAGAATTACAATGTTTTGTACTTTAATACATCACACTTCATATGAAAGTATATACATACTGCTTTCATTAGTGTACCATAAAATTACTTGTTACGCATGTATAGTAAGATGCTTATAACTACATAATGGTCTGCCTGCCCCTCCTGTGAAGGGAGTCTTAATTGGGCAACCTTGACAGAGTAAGCAGTACCTTCAATTCTGGATTGCCCATGTTTTAGATACAGAAACCATTTTCTACTTAGTGATGACTTTTAAATCACCAGATGTAAAAAGGGTTTCCAGTGAAATTTTCTGCCACTGAATAAATGCATCTGCAAATTCTTCATGAGTCATGTATCAGATGCAAAGGAAGGACAGAAAACAAATCATAACTTTCACCAGTCATTGTGGAACACAAGACAGTAGGCAACATTGTGGCATAACTATTGGTTATGAAAAGAAAAAAATGACTTTATTGATCATTAAAAGCTTGCCCAATGCTTTCTGAAAATATTTTAAAAAACAAGACACTGGCACTATCAGTTCTACTTTAGACAATATTCTTAATGAGCAACTTTTAAAAAAAAAACACCTATAGCATATATGATGTTTTTCCCTTAAGATTAACAGAAACCCCCACAACTTCATTCTTTGAAGAAATTCTTTGCTTGTTTCCCAGTCTTAATCTGGCTCAGGAGGAAAAGAAACAACACTTTAACGAAAAAAGTATCCCCAAAAGAACATTTAGGCACATATCTGACTCAAAATTCCACACCATTACAAAGCAAGTCTGACAGCACAACTTGCTAGTCTTATTTTTGGAGAAGGAAGAAAAGCATCTCAGTCACTACTATCTTTGAAAGGTCATGGTGATTAGGGGAGGTTCCCAAAGACTGGAAGAAACAAATGTCACTGCAATCTTCAAAAAAGGGCAAGGAGGAAGATCCAGAGAGCTACAGGCTAGTCAACATCACTTTGAGCCCTGGGAAGATGAGGGAGCAAACATTCCTAGAAGCCATGTCCAAACACATTATGGATAAAAAAGTGACTGGGGTAGTCAGTATCAATTCACAAAGGGGGAAAGATGCCTGACAAATCTGTACAGTCTTCTACAATGAAATTACTAGCTTGGTGGATGAGGGGAGAGCAGTAGATATTGTTTATCATGACTTCAGGAAGGTTTTTGACACTGTCTCGTGTAACATCCTCATACGGAAACTGATGAAGTACAGATTAAACACATGCAGTGAGGCAGACTGAGAACTGGCTGAACTGCCAGCCTCAAAGGGTTGTGGAGCAGCAGGGCGAAGTCCAGCAGCAGGCCTTTCACTAGTTGTCTACCTCAGTGGTTGGTACTGGGGCAGATACTGCTTATTATCTTCAATGAAGACTTGGATGATAGGGCAGAGTGCACCATTAGCAAGTTTGCAAGTAGTACAAAGTCAGGAGGAGTGGTTGATGCACCAGATGGCTGCACTGCCTACCAGAGAGACCTTGACAAGCAGAAGAAATGGACCAGCAGGCATCTTGAAGTTCAATGGCTGGAAATGCAAAGTCCTGCCCCTGGAGAAGAATAATCCCGTGCAACAGTACACACCATGGGCTGATTGACTGGAAAGTAGCTTTACAGAAAAGGACTTGAGGTTCCTGGTGGACAAGTTGAATGTAAGCCAGCAATGCACCCTCATGGCAAAGAAGGCCAACAGCCTCCTGAGCTGCGTAAGGTAGAACACTGCCAACAGGTTGAGAGAGGTGATCCTTCTCCCAGTCAGACGTGGTGAGACATCTGGAGTACTAGGCCCAGTCCTGGGCTCCCCAGTACGAGAGAGACATGGATGCATTGGAGAGTCCAGCAAAGGGCTACAAAGATGATGAAAGGACCAGAGCATTTGACATGTGAGGAGAGGCTGAGAGAGCCGGGACTTTTCAGCCTGGAGAAGAGGAGGTTCAGGGGAGGATCTTGTTATCAATATGTATAAATACCTGAGAGTTGGGGGAATAAACAAAACAGAGCCAGAGTCTTCTCAACAGTGCCCAGTGAAAGGACAAAAGACAAACTGAAATAAGAAATTCCACTGAAATGTAAGAAATTATTTCAGTGTTCCCCAGTATTCAACCACCCTCACAAACTGCCAGAGAGGCTATGGAGTCTCTGTCCCTGGGTATATATAAAATCCAACTGGACATGGTCCTGCATGACCTGCTCTAGTTGACCCTGCTTTGAGTAGGGGAAGGTTTGATCTCCAGAGGTTCCTTCCAATCTCAAGGAATCTGACATACATCTATGAGAAGTTTTAAACAATAGTAGAAAGACTATTTACTTATGGGTAAAGAAAAGAACTGATGGTAGAATGCCTAATTTCATGTAGGCATGCTTTATTCCCTTTTGTTTGCAAGGCTTTAAAATTGAACTTTTCAAGGCAAAACATGCAAGAAAACACTAACAGTTCTTCCCTTGCATGTTACAGATTACCACTTCTGCTTTCAATTACTGAATTTTAGAACTGGGAGAGAAAGCTAGACTAAGTATTGTCTCTTCCCTTCGTTCTGGAATTTTCTGTCTGTGCATTTATTAAATGGGAGTTATCAGCTCTTTTTCTGTATTTAAGCTTCTTCTACAACGCAAAGATCTCACTGCAGCCCAAACCCAATTTTGGGAACTGCTGCAACCCATGCTCCAGTTTTATTTTAAATCTCTTCTGTATTTTTACACTACAAAACAATTCCCCTTGTAATAAATGGTTTCTTCTCTGTAAAGATGAAACACAAGAACAGAAGACTTAGTCTTCCCCGTAGCGAGTCTAGTCCCTTGCTATCACAGGCAACAATCTCAATCTGTTCAGATACTCCAAGACAATTTTTTTTTATTTTTTTTATTTTTTTTTACCCTTTTCTCTCATTGGAAACTGTTCCAGAATCATGCTTCTCTGGGGCCTAACGTATTCTCAAGTTAAAGATATATAGAATACACGTTTTTGCCAACTTTTTTTTTTTTTTTTTTAAAGTTCCTCTCCCTCTGGAGCTGACCCTTCTCAAGTGTTCCAAAACCACATTTGTAAGTTTTTTTCTTAGTCAAAAACAGTCAAGCTGATGGCTATCAAAATATATGAAGAAGGGTCCAGGCAGACACTAACAAACAAAAGCAAGCCCCACCATTCAAAATACACAGTTGTAGGGAAGAGAGTCAGTCTAGAGGCCAAAGTTGTTAGCACATGTGCCTGAGCTAATAAGCTCTATCATAAGGGAAGGCTTATCAAGCTCAACAAGGTCACGTGGCAATGTAAATATATAGCTTCTAAATTAAGACGCAGGCATGGCTGGACAGCTTGGCAGCTGTCTAGTCCCATCTTTCTATGAAGATGTTCTTTCAGAAGACAGGTTTCCTGCTTCATACTCCTAACAAATCTCTTCTCTGCACTAGTTCCATCTTCCTCAACCTTTAAAATACATGCATGACCAGAGCTGCACAAAAATATTCCAGATGAAGGCTATTTTTTTTTTTTTTTTTACAGTGTCAGTATGTCAATGATGCTGTTGGAAGAAGGAAAAAAAAGCTACTGAAGTTTTCTTACCTGTTGTGCTCCATCCCCACTAACAATGGGGGAAGTCAGAAGAGGGATTTCACTACTTATAATCGAAGTGGTATCCAGTAACGGTGGATGTTCTGCCATCATTGATGGTACACAAATTCACAAGATCACCTGCAAAGAAAAAGTTACTTAAATGGTTGAACTATATAAATATTTCTGAATAGTTCCCCTTCAAAAATAATCCTTTTTTTTGCTGCTGCTGTTATTATTATTATTTTTTTTTTTAAAAGACATACAAAGTTACACACACCTTTAAGAAGTAAAAAGTTTCCACAATATTCCAGCAAGCATGTAAGCTTGAAGGTGTTTCAGGAGCTAGGATAAGCTGTACATACAGAGGGTAGGTTTAGACCCCCTCTAGCGGCTGGACCTTAGAAGAGCCATCACAGCCTTTTGAGTCAAGAAACTTTTTTTTTTTAAACTTTGATTATAAAGCAAGATTTTTGTCCAGTTTTGACTGGCACTACTGACAAAATGCCTACTGGAAAGATATGAAACAAAACAGTTGCCTTAGAACTTAGATATATAGTGTTCTTGTTTATATGAAGCTGGTATAAACCGAGATCTAAGAACAGGGACAGCAGTACTATTTTCTTTTAAGGCACCAACCTATTTTTTCTACTATTATATCAAACAAGACAATTATTTTAGGAACAACTGACATGTCTGAGTGAGACAAATGAATTAAAAAGTCTTCTGCACAGTCTCACTATCAGTACTTAATAATAAATTAACCCTGGAATGAAAGCAGTGTCATTTTGATAATGAGTGGGCAGCCCTTTAATAGCTTTACCAGTAGCTAAAACTTGCAAGAAAAACAAACACAGGCAAGAGGCCCATGAAAGCAGCGATCCACTTCAACTCTGATGAGTGTCAAGTAGCAGAGGAACACTCAGCTGAATTTTGCTTTCTGTTATTATCTGTGACATTAACCAGCCGTAAAATGTGTTTCATGTGTTGGTGTGGTATAAAGAATTAAGACCAGAAAAAACTGAAGATTACATTTTTTTCCATGCAGGAAATATGTACAATGAGTCTAATAAACTGCTTCTGAAGTTCTACTTAATTTTGTTAAAAAAAAATAAAGTCAGAGTTATACTGGTTTAGCGTACTGGTCTTAACTCCATTCCAGTCAGACACAGTACACTTAGCTTCTGAAATAAAAGAAAAAAAAGTTAGATCAACAAGAATTAAGAAACTGATTTCTCAACAACAACAAAGACAGATGGAAAGAATTCACTAGAGGTGAACGGTACATTCAGAATTCCCACGTTAACTACATTTTCCATCTGAAAACAGTGCTTAACATCAAATAGATACATAAGGATTAAGCCAAGAAAAAGCTTACACTGTTTCTAAAGTAGAATCGCCTCCCTTAGCCAGTACCTGCAGTAGTCTGGTGAAAATAAGCAGGTACTATTTTCAAGTTAAACAGTCTGAAAGTCAGTAACGTTATTGGTTTTTAAAGCTCTGCCTTGAGATTATCTGGCTAATGAAACTCTCTACAAACACTTCTCAACTTCTAACACAAATACACCATCTGTTCATAAACAGAGATGCTTGCTAGTTACAGCGTGTAACTTACTTTAAATGGAGAGATACCCGATAAAATTTGAGGGATAATGCCAGCATGACTTCAGTATTAAGTTCTGGAGATGTTATTTTATTAAAGAGCTGCTGTTACAGCTTACTACACAGAAGGAGTCTCTAAAACAATCTCCACCCCAGCCTTCTTACTGCTTTCACTTGTTTGCTCCTCTAAGGCAGATGAGGTACACTTGGGCTGAAATCTGTAATACAGTACTGTCAGTACAAGAATACTGATGCAAATCAGACTTATTTTCTGCAAAATGCATTAACAAAGCACTACAAACTTCTCATACAGCTGTGCACATAGTGTGATTTAGCTGCTCCCATGCTGAAGGTTGTCCTACTATAAAATTATGAACTTGGAAAAAAAAAAGCCTTCTGAAATGATTTTGGATATTTCATTTACTTTCATGGTATACTCTGCAAAGATTAAAGATAGAAAAAACCCTTTAGGTTAAAAGACTTTGAAACTTAACTGTGATTACTTAAGAATTCATCACCACTTATACCAAATCATTTATACCTGCTTAGCCAGACTAATTAGTCTCCCAAGCAATGAGGACAGAGTTTTATATTCCTACCTTATTTTAAAAGCTTTCCCACTCATCAAAAAATCCTCCAGGCTACAGTCAATCCCCACCACTTCTGCAGGTGGCAGAAGGCTGATGAAAGCTATTTGGATCATCTTTCAAGCTAGCAAGTTTGATGGTAAGCTTCCCAGGATACTATCCAATGACCACTTAATGTAAAACGAACACACAGGCTGGAAGCAGGGGTTTGAATCAAGGCATTCCTTCTCCCATGATAGCTATAAACAGGCTTGCTCTTGTGTCATCCCTTAATCTTACAGGAGTGCAAAATATGTGGAACTACCCATAGCGTCACAGACAAAAGTAATTAAAATACTCCAAACTGTAAGAGAGCAAACTCACAGACTACCCAGGCTTGAATTTCCCCAGGTCTAAATTGTATCAAGCTCATTTTTCCCAAGCTACCTTGCTAATGACTAGTCTCTTAGATAAGAGAGCATGGGCCTCCTTTATCACACGCACAATGATTTTTTGACTGATATCAGAACTTATTCTGCACGCAATGCTAGCCCCATTTATTGAGCAAAAAAGCAAAACATATCTATCAAATCGGACACCGGTGAGAATTAAACAAAACCCAAACCAGCTCAGATATGACTGCATGACCACTTCTTCAGACCTTCCAAGATGGGAACAGCTCTGGACATACGTAACATCTGGTCCCAGATTCACTCATTCATATTCTCACGGGTGCTTAACAATTTGATTCATACAAACGTGAGGTTCCTACAGGCACTGAGCGCTTAGGATGGCAGCACACAGACTTCAGTGCTTTAACCGGGACAGGGCTAAGTTCCACGTCTGGATCCAAGTGTTTGATTTATTCTGGAGATGAAGCACCGCTGCTCATCGATAAGCCCTGACGGGAGGTACCAGGTATAGTGTTATTCCTGACACCCTCTACAACAATAATAAAAGTACTACCTGTCAGGCTGTGTAATCAATCTAGAAGTAAATCAATGCTTTCTTGACAATACAATATTAGATTTCTCTGCAATGCCACTGAACTAGTCTTGAAGACTACAGACTTACACCTCACACCAATGTGGGCCCGTTCTACATGTATCATTAAAAGCCTTCTCCCCACCAGTGGTCAAGAGGCAGCCATCTGTACAAGTCAGTGTGCATAACCTCGTCAGCCAGTAAGATGTGGTATGTCCACCACTTGCAGGTGCCTTTTCTTTCATTACGAGGAGAAATAGGACAGACAGGAATTTGAAGAGGGAGAAGTATTGTGTAGCAGAGGAAGATGTCATAAAACAGACAAAAGGTTAGCGTCAAAATAAACAGAAATGCTCAATAAACATATCTTAGATGCAAAAGCAATTATAATCACATTTGTTGTAACAGTATCAAATCAGAGCTTTTAAATCAGCAGAACCAGCTAGCTTGCATTCACAACTTCTGGAAGAAATCTATCCAGATCTTTGAAAAAGACTTCCAGGTAACTCAAGTCTTGGGAAAGTCTCAGAGGTCTGGAAGAAAATCAGAAGTCTTACATTAAATACTCTACTGTAAAAGGGGCAAATGGGACAATCTGCTCATGTTAGCCAACAGTGATCCAAGACCAAATAAGTTCACAGTCAACACTGGGTGTTATTTGTAAAGAATTAAAAGACAAGTATGATTAATGAAAAAAATCTTATGCAATTAACTTGATCAGAATCTTCTGGTGAAGCATTGCTGACAAAGGTACTGGTAAGAGCACTGGTATAACAACCAGACTTTTTCGACATTATACATTTTTCTTGGACAAAATCACTACATGGATTAAAACTGGAACGACAGTCTTCAAATATTAATGGTAAATGCAGAATTATAGAGCAGGTGAGTTTCAAATAGGAAGGGAAGGTATTCGTTCTTGGCTTGTCATTATAGAAGAGGTCTTTAACTCAGCTGTCAGGAAACAAAGGAAGTCAGAAGGAAGTCTGGAAATGACAAACCATAATAGTGATAAGAGACTAAGTCATTTTACTACACCAAAATGGCATGAATATGTTAAAAAGCTAGACATAACAAAAGGTTTTAATACATACAGGTAAAGCTATTCTTTCTAAAAAAAATAAAAGAGAATCAACTCAATCCTGTGAGGGGTTGATTCCGAGAAGGACAGGATTATTAGAAGTGGACAGCCAGAAAAACACGAGCTCCCCAGAAGGCTATTAATATGAGTTATATCAACAGGTTAACCTCACGTAGCAATGAGGTCTTGATGAAGACACAAGAAAAGCAGCTTGCATTCAGACAACAGGTGAGGCTGCACCCCACAGCCTGCAGAGCCACTACAAACAGTTGACTAGCCTTGTCAGGATTTCCTGCACCACTGAAAACTAATGGATAGTAGGGAACGGGTGAAATAAAGAGAGATAAATCTAAGGACTTCAGGCCAACTAACTGCACCATTGTTGTGGACATATTTAAAAAGGGACCAGACAGGGAAGATGACACCTTAGATGAATAGACAGATAATACTGTTGCTACACACAGAAGCAGCTGAGAGGCAATTTTCTGCTAGTAGTGCGTTAAAGGCACAGTATTTAGAAACCTATACTGACTCATGCACAGCAACAACTGCTGCATGAATAGCTATCTCATTTTTTGTCTTGGTACTGAATACACCAAATTAGTGGTAGACATTCAAAGTGTAATGCAGGACAGCTGACAGTCTTCTTTCAGAATCCACACTGAGACTGTTCTAGGATTCAAGGGAGGCGCAAGGTCTCCTGAGTTTTCAGCCAAGTTGGATACAGTAATGCTTTGTACAAGACTTCAACAGCAAACTACCTGTCCCTACTACCCCAAATTGAACTGTTATTAATTTTCCTTATCTTACGAATTTGAAGACTGTGAAGGAGATTCTTTTGAAAGCTACCAGAGCTGAAACAATGTGAAGGCATCTATATTTACTGTATATGACTTGTTTAGAGACTCCAGGGGTGAAGCCTGAAAGACCA
Source organism: Anseranas semipalmata (assembly GCA_013399115.1). Lineage (NCBI taxonomy): Eukaryota > Metazoa > Chordata > Aves > Anseriformes > Anseranatidae > Anseranas > Anseranas semipalmata. Next base: position 186,463 of record VXAA01005914.1, on the reverse strand, counting down.
TTATGGAACTGATTGCACTAAGAAGCCAAAATACTAAGTTACATTATGGCTCAAAGACTTGAGTTCCACTCAGTAGTTCAGTGAGCAAAGTATGCCTTTTTGAACTGTAATCACAATTTAACTCAATCCTTAAATACCTTCAGATTTGGTCCTTTAACGTGTCTGTGGCATTACTTTCATGTTCTGAAGATAAATACAACTTTGCTTATGACTTGGTCACTTGTTCATTAAGGGTTAAGGAATGTTGCAAGACTGAGATCACTGGGCAGTACATTTCCTCTGCATATGAAAAGGATCAGCATTTCCCTCTCCAAGAGTCTAGCAGCTGATCTTAACAACAGCCTCTGAAAACACACCAGCTTTAGATCAGCTGGATCACCAAGGCAAAAGAACGTGAGTCAGCAGCACGCATCCTCACAGCAACACATGCTGGCAGCATACGGGGCTGCATTAGCAGAAGCACAGCTGTGGAATGAGCAAGGTGATGATTCCCAACTACTCAGCACTTACAAGGTGGCATCTGGAATACCCTGTCCAGTTGTGCTTTTTCCAGGCACCTCCTCGGTACAAGAGATGCCCTAAAGAAGATGAGTGGCCTTAAGCACATGGCAGACCAGGAGAAGCTACGAGAACTAGAGAATTGAGGGTTCACCCACCTGCTGCATTCTACTACCTGAAGGGTGGTTCCTCATAGCTCAAATCAAATACTTCCTGGAGGTGTACTTCTGCTGTGCAAGAAGCGATGGAGAACTGCAGCACTGGAAATTGTATCTGGCCATAAGGTAAAAAGGCAGAGACACGGTGACACCTGTGTAGTACTGGCACAGGTTGTCCTGAGAGGGTGCAAAATATCATTCTTGTCAATCTGTGGCCTCCAAAGTGGGGTGCATACATCCCAGGGGGTGTGCAAGAAGAAAATATTTTTTGTACCATTAATAAAGAAAAAATATTTAAAAATAATGTTTTCCATCTTTATCTCATTCCAGTTTTGTTTTAGAACGCACATATTAGTACAGCAGTACATGTATATAATTTATAAACAAATACATTCATGGTGCATATTCAAAAAAATTGACAAGGGTGCACACTCAAGAAGTCTGGAGAGCACTACTGTAGTAAGTCAAAACCTGATTAGTCAACCAAAATATGTCATGCAATGCTAAAGTTACATAGTTTTCAGTATGTCAGAACCCAGAGAGCCACCCTCCACAGTGGTTTCTCTGGTGCCTACTGAAGGGGGAAATTTGCATTACTGCTTTCCCTCAGTTTTTGTGATTACAGAGTGCTTCTTCTCTACCTACCTACTTGTTATCACAACACTCACAGCAACTTAATACTCTTCGACATCCTAATTCTGTCAAATCTGGTGACCAACGGATACATTTATTACAGAGGACTGCACAGAAGGGCCATGATCCTATAGAACGCGAGGACAGAAGGTGAGCAGGGAAAAGACTGAAGTGCCTAACACAAAGGTGCAGCATAAGGAACAGGTTCAACAAAATCAATACTAAATGCTCCCAAATCACATGTTGATTTTAAATTAGAAGTGACAAAAACAGGGCCATTCCAAGATTTCCTTGTCGGTAGAGCAGTTTCGTGCATGCCTCAGCCTGTCTCACGTTACAGCTGCCAATTCCAGGTTGCCATGAGGTGTGCTTTCCCAGTGGGCCTCGGCAGAGCAGGTGTGTATTCCTTCCTCACCTGGCTTCTTCTGCAGCTATGCTCCCGCAGGAACCACGGGCACGGCTCATCCTCGGGCCCAGAGAACTTCCAGTAAGGAGGAAAAGCTGTTCTGCACAGGAGACAACACCTTCTACGCTTTGTCAAAGACCAAGGACTGAACTTCCAGAACCAAAAAGACCACAAAAACATTGTCCAGCCCCCATGCAAGAAATGCACTGATCTTGCCTTCTCCAACACGATGACCGCAGGTGCACTTTAAAAAAAATAAATATCTTGGCAAACAGCTGAAGTAATAAAGCCCTGTTATTCAGATTAGAGCCTCGCATCTGAGTGACTCTTCAAGAAGATGCAAACTACTATTTAAATTCTTCCTGTGCTTTATGCATTTGTAAGTACTCACCATGTCTGTTCTTAGGTGCCTACTGTAAGATAAATTTATTCTTTATTTTTTCCTGCAGTCCTTAAAAGGTATCACCTGCCTGCCAATTTGAAACTTGTAAAAATTACTATCAAGACTCCTCCCAATCTTTCAAATCACCCAACCCTTTCAGAAGATAGGGTTAACAAATACAGATTGCCTGAGACGTACAAACATGCTAAAATGGGGGAAATTCTGAAAACAAAATACACCAATATATCCCTGGGGTGAAGAGGAAAGAACAAAGCATATGTGACAGATGTTAGTCATGTCACAATGCACTGCTGGAAAAAGCTCAGATACGGGGATGTTGCTGGTATAGGAACATATTAGAATAAAATTACCCAGTGATCCATAAGGTTGCACCTGAGCTATTAAAGTTATGAAACAAACTGAACAGAGTTTGTTTTTAAGAATAAGAAGCTAGCAGAATGGTTTTAATTTCTCTCTCCCAGTAGATTTATCATATTTTCTAGACACGTGTTTTCAGATGTGGCTACTATGGTATACCAACTTTTTTTCCAGTTTTGAATCGATCATTTCAATTAATATTCAATATTTTTTTTAAAAGGTGTGCTTTGCTTTTCATTTTTTCCCGTTTTAGAAAAGCAATTCCTGGAAAACTTGGTAAAACATTTTGTAACAGAACAGAGAGAGTTGTTATTCTTTGCCAAATTATAGTGAAATAGACATGTTTCACAAAACATTTTTCTTCTGACAATCTGCTTTTAAGTGATGTGAAACTGAAACAGCTATTCCCTTCAGTCCTGGTGTTTAAGATACCACAGCTGCAAACAGGCAGATACATAACAATTATAAAAAGTGTTGTTTTGTAAAGTGAATCAACAACAAACTGACAATCACTGGAAACTGCAAATCAGAATAGTTGAAAAGGAAGATACACTGTGAAGCAATGGAATTCCCTAAAGGAAAAAAAAAAAAACTACAGCCTCTACCATGAATATGGAAATACTTCACCCATAGCTCACAAGTGGTGTCACGTACATTCACAAACACAGCTCTCCAAGAAATCCCAGAAATCAAATACACATCTCTATTTACACCATGTTACCGCTGCAAGGCGAACACTAAAAGCTGTACAATGAACACAATACAATTCTGATGAAAATACTGATTTGTGAGCAAATGCAAGTTGCACTTGAATAGCCAAACCAGTTACGGGATCCCACTCCCTCCCAATAGCTCCTGCCTGTTCTCAAAGCCACACCAAACAAGTATAAACCTTAGCGCTGCAGGAGTTAAGCACATTAAAATAAATTAATACCTACTTCAGGTTACCTTCATACTCCAGGTTGTGAACTGCAATGATTCAGGAGCAGCTTCAGGTGCAGTTCATGCATTCATGTCATGGGTTCTACAACTTATATGAGAATGCACAGTAGATACTTGGAAACACTCCAGCTGTTCAAGTTTAATGCATTTCTATTTATGAGCCAGCAGTTTTTGAACCTGAGCCAAACAGGCCAAGCTCTTATTAGCAGCTAATGTAGAAAACTAAACTTTTGAAGGTGAGGACTACGTAAAGAACTAGACACTGATAAATCAGTCATCTGGAAAGGGACAATATGTTCATGGACACTTACCACTTCTCACCTAGTCAGGCACTTAGATTATGAAATGCTTGAGCGTACATATCACACTCAATGCAGTGGAGACTACCTGAAAACACCACATTCTGGTTTTAAATGTTACAATTATTAGATTCTTCTTAAAGCATCCACAGCCCATATCTGGAAGAACTACATATAACTTGAAGTTATTGCATAAGGAGAATTCAGTACTTTCCAACAATTTGACCCTCCTTTCTTGAAAGAAAATAAAGCTGAAACTGGTTGTGTAACTTCTGAGAAGTGAAAACTACAACATATCACAAATCAGGGAATTAATGTGTTCATTATACTCAGACCTAATTTGATAGCGTGCTTTTTAAAAATCAATAAGTGAATCGTCAGCACCAGAGCACAAACTTATCCCTAGTCCTTACCAGGCACATCAACGTGATTCACTGTCACCCCTTGCTCGTGAGCTAGAGCGTGGCCTCGTCTGTCTTGCAGGAACGGCTTCCTTTTAGATACTCTTGGGAAGGATTCACAAAAAGAAATGAGGAGATTGAACTGGGTAGTATATCTTCCTACACAACTTACAAAGAAATCGAATGCCGTTCAACTTTATTTATGCTACGTTGGTCTAAACTACATGGCTGTTTTGTTAGCTTTACACTCTTCTTATTCTCCAGAACTTCTTTAAACTCTCCTAGTTTTACTTCTGTACCAGCTAAATTAGGTTCTCCTACGATTCTGCCAGGACTGGATTTCCTTCAGTTTATTTTCTGAAGATCACATGGGGTCAAAAACATCTTGGCCTTTCCCAGTTAAACAGAAATGAAGGCAAGAGTAATGGTTAAGAACATGCTTATTTTTTGAGAAAACAAGCACATTCAATGCCAAGAATCAAGCTACTTCCTCATTTGTTTTTGACTCCCTCTTTCTGGTAGCTATGAGCAGCAAGGACAAGTTTTCAAATAAGTTTTCGTATAATTCCTTTAACCCAAACTAAAACCACGCATTTCTTTTTATTAATGTAAGGCAACTGATCAGGGAGACAAATTTATTGAGGAGACAGCTGCCAGTCTTGGAGCTACGAAGAGGGCACAATTCAAGAAAAACAAGGAGCTTTTAACGAACTCTTACGAAACAGCTTTTTCCTGCTTGTTCTGAAAAATGAAAACACAAGCGCAGGATGACATAGGATCAGAGGCTACAAATCTAATAATTTAAAATATCCATGCACTGATTCTTTTTGGAAAACCTGCAGGTCTCTGCTTCTGTAAGGAAGAGGATAATAATATGGAACATAAGCCAAGGCAGGCTTGTGGAAACTACTTTCCAAAAGTAAGAATAGACCAGAAAAGGTGTTCTGAGTCTGAAGAAACACATCTGAAAGATGTTCTGTTATGAGGACTTTAAACTGCTGTAAGTCGGTTCTGCTAAATAACACTAGCAGTTCCCCCTTGCACCACTACAAGCAACTGGCCAATATAGTGAATTAAAGCTATGTCTATCCTCCAGTTTGTTACTCTTCAAGAAATTGGTCAGCTTTATGCTACATCAGTTGCCCGATCCACTTCACCTAAGCAGACATACAAATGCATGCCATGCACAGGAATAAGCGCGAGACGAACTGCTTCTTTCAGCATCAATGTATAGCACGTGTGAAGCTACTGACTACAATAGTAAAAAAAAAAAAAAATGCCCATAGGCAGCCACTTCACTTCCCTGATATTACACTTAGTCACAACAACGCCAAGGCAGTTACTTGTATGCCACAAAATTAAAGCGGGGTGGTCCAACAGCATCTCGAGCTGAATGCAACTCTTGAAAATTAAGCATGCAATTCATGCCAAAGTTCTCCAGTGCAGGAGCCTCTACGACCACAGGAGGGGCAGACCAGCAAAACAGGAGCAGGTGCCAGTGCTCGTTTCTCAGACGACACCAGCACTCCTTCTCCCAAGCTCCACCTCATCCTCCAAGGAAAGTTTAGCCTGTCAAAACTACATGGGACCAACCCGTTTGATCGCTCAGTCAGAGGACAAAGCTGTTCTCAGCTTCCTACTGTACATATGGAGTTGCAACACTGAATAGCTGTCAATCCATTAACAAAAATAAATCCACAGAACTAGAAATTATTTCATCTGTGTCAAGGACTAAACATTGTCAACAGTCACTGCGCACTCCTGTAGCTTCTTTTAGTCTTCATTTCTTAGTACTTTGTTTTAATGTAGACTACATGGGTGAAGAGGTAGTGTTCTGAAAGCATGTTCTTCCCCATTTACTTCTTAATAGAATCTACAGGATTTGCAGATGCATGGTAACTCTTGCAGTTTATATTTACTCAGTGCAGAAAGTCACCTAAGTCTACTAATAGATACATTGAAATACCAGTGAATAGTTACAACCATGGTTCTCTCATTGCCAAGACATTGTAAGTCACCTGTTTTTGCTTTGGGCCTCTTTATGCTGGGACAGACATTCAATTTTTGCTTACAGATTAGTTTTCAGCTACAGGCAAACTTTTTGCACATCATTACAACTTGATTTGCTACCACCATCTACAACGGTAGAAATACAGCTACTCCAAAATGCTCCAAACATGCAAATACTGCTCCAAAATACAGCTAACCCCCAGATGTTTTTGTTGCTTATGTCTCAGTTTCCTTCTGTCAAACCATCTAGTTTCTCCAGTTAAAAGAACAACAGACACTGAACAACAAAACCCTGCAGTCTGAAAGCTGGAGAAGAAAGATTTATTTCATAATCAATGGAGTAAGATATGGTCTTGAGGATACTATTTCAGCTAGAGGAAAAGAAACAGGAGCTTGGCAGTAGCCCACGCTCGTAGGATCTTACACTAAGTAGAGCTTGGGCTTTACTTACCAATAACACTGGAATTACACCTTGGGAAAACTCAATAGCATTTCCATAGATGTATTTACATACATTAACTATAAATTTTTGTTTGTTTTTATACTTTATACTAGATGTAAGAGTGAAGTTCTGGATTTGTGACGTTCGCTTTCACCTCAAGTTATTCAAGACCAAAAGGCATTAAGAATTGAGCTTCACAGTTCTAAACACAACCAACGTATAAAAATCAAAGCACACTCAAAAAGAATTGTCACGCAGAAGGTAAAGTTAGCATTCCTGTGCCACATACTCCTTTTCCCTCCCAGTTACTGAATCAAGTTACTATCCCCAGCTGTCACAGCATAAATCCTCCTGGACCTTGTCACTTTCCCCATGGACAGTATTTCCCAGACTTTGATAAGTAGTTATTTCAAATCACGGAGTGCATCAGTTTAGTTTTGTGATTTTTCACAGCTGTGAAACAGTTTTTTTGGGACTATGTTATAGAAGCCCATATGCTGCCAGGAAGTAGAAGGACTTGTTTTAGTGTTTCTGGAAAGCAGAAGAGATTTATCACATCTTAGAAAGTGCTGGTCTTCTCTCTTACCAATGGACTGTAAGAATGAGGTTTACTCATTACTGGTTAAACTGGGATTGAAAACTTGTAGATATTTTGACAGCTCTTTATGCCCAAAGTAACTAAATACATAACCAAGTAAAACATTTTTCCACTGCCTATAAATGATGTTTTGTTTGCAACTCTTTAATTTTGTCCTAAGTGTTTCAGAACAATTCTGGAAGCAAAATCGAGCTGGGGTGGGGTAAAAATATCAGCATATTCTGCACTGTTAACTACTACCTCAAACTCCTGTTGGGATTGTGTTCAGCACACAAGGTACCAAACAAAGACAGAGTACCAATGTTAACTTCGGTGATGTTCTGACTATCAAAACTGAATGTGGAACAGTACGACCATAGGGTCCAGGCATCACAAAAAAGCAAAAGTTTCTTAGGAACCATGAACATAAAGAGGGTGAAGTATGTCTAGTCTGACTCCATGAGAGAGGCACTGTGAAGATACTGCCAAGGAACGTGGCACTAAAATTTTAGTAAAGGGTTTGGAAAGCACAAGGATATTCCACTCCTGAAGTTCTATAGCAGTAAACAGAAAAACATTCTACACCAATACATCCATGAGTAATAAACACAATCCTCTAGACAGCTGTCCAGTATGAAAACACTAGCTACAAATAATATTTCATTATTGACAAAATGTCATAGTAAATTCTATTTCCATTTACATTTTCTTAAAGTCATCTATGACAACTTATCAAAAAAAGTCTTAAGATTTTCACTGGTTAGAGGCTCAAGAGCACGTGAAGGAAGCACAGCTGGAACAGGACCAGATCCTGGGGGCAGGGGTCAGACTTCAAAAATATTTGTCCAACCTGAAACTAAATGTAGATTGACTGGAACAATTAAAGATGACAACCTGCCAGAAACATGTAGTGCTATTAGGTGTTACAGACACTTTCTAAGCATCCTTCTGCCCAGTCAGCCTTACAAAATACAGCCCCCCAGGATGACAATCTAAAATATTACCGAACATAAACAAAACCACGAAACTTTATGGATAGACAAGTTCAAAAAAAAGGTTAGTTGTGTTTCTGTACGGGCATCCACTGAACATCAGCATTAAGGATGCTCAAAATTTACTGTATAATGGCAAAATACAAGCAAAAAATGTTAATCTCTGTATCTCAGGAAATGTTGGCCCCATGAGCAAAATAAACACTGTGTTTACTGTACAGAAAAAACAGCAATGTACTCATTCCAAACTATTATCACTTCCCTGAGATACAAGCAGTATCTTTTAGTTAAGCTAAAGAGTTGACAGTTCAAGTCAAAGCTATTTTTACTGGATCTGGTCTTACGGGAAAAGCAATGGCTCAATTCAACTCCTGCACCATAAACTGCACATGAGTTGAATCTTGCTACAAATTGCCTGGGAATTTCCCCAAGCCAATAGTCTCAAAAAAAATGTATGAAGATATATAGAGGTGTTATTGACAGATATAACCAAGAGAATCCAGTTTGTATTTTAGATCACAGAAATGCACCAATGAAACATGACATGTTACCTGTAGACATTTTAGCAGAGATTGAACTAGAAATCCCATAACGACTAGAGGCTGGAGTTCAAGAAAAGGTACGGAGTTGCTGAATGCTGGAGGGAAGATAAGAATTCCTCAGGTTCCACAAGGCACCGACACCGAACATCAATGGCTGCAGACAACAATGCTCTAGGAAGCAGGCCTGCAGCATCACAAAAACTGTCTTCTCTAGTATGTCTGCTGGGGAATAAGCAGGCTGTATCTTTGCCAGTTCCACCCACCCACAATGGGGCAGGGGTCTAGATTATAGGATTTGCCACACTGACAGAGGTATCAATAGTAGAACACCAGCACCTCATACCTTCAAGCATTCAATATTTCTCAAGACCAACACATTTACAATAGCACACACTATTTCAGAAGTGACCTAGTTGGCTAAAAGCATTTAGAAGGTATAACTATTTAGGAAAAAGTATGGACGAAGCTGAAAAACTGTACCTCTCCTGAAGTCAGGCTTGAAGGGTTTTGCTTCCCAGTAAGTGCTAAGACAGAACACTGCAGAAGCACGTTCAGTGAAGAAGGCAAAGTTGCGGTAACAATTAGTAAGGATCTCCATTAGGTATTTTGAGCCAGAGCAATCATCATCGTAACACTGAGTTAGCTGATGTAGGTCCAAATTCAAGCTAAATTAAATGGCCACAAGGCAAAGAATAACAAACAAAAGCATCAAGATCCACGCAACTCACAGCTCAAAGCAAATGAGTTATTAGTCTGAATCATAATTCAAGTTCCTGCAGTTCCATTACATTATTACCTATAAAAATAAAAAGCCTTTGAGTTAAGTTCACAACGTAGTGGAAACTCCGGGTTTGAAAATGGTAGAAATGCCACTAAGATTGAAATCTGGTAACTTCAGCATTGTATGTGATGACCTGAGCCTCAAGCAACTCTTACATCTAGAGTTTGTCATACAACAAAAAGCCTCAGAAGGTCTCCACCTGCTCTGAAAAAAAAAAAAAAAAAAAGACACTCAGCCAATTCTGTTTAATATTATCATCTAGAGTAGTCAGTCCGTGACTCTGCTCAAAGCAGAATGCTCTCATCGAGACCAAGTGAGCTAAGCAACTCATTGCTGAGTCCTGGCCTTTCTGAGGACAGAACTCTCTCTCAACTGAGGCTCCATCAGCCAAAATCAGTGCCTGATGGTCCTCAAGTAACTGATTCATTCCAAACTTGATTCACACCCTTCCCACTCCGCCATGCTTAGTAGGAACACCAGCAATTAAGAACCCTCTCCAATCTGCAACATTGAGTACCATACATACTCAGCTACCTCCAGCTTTCACACGTGCACAGCCTTCTCCCCACCTGAAAGCTCGCTACTTCTCCATTCGTCATGTGATTGAACTTCACAATTGTTTAAGACTATTTCCTTAAAAGAAATTGTGGGAAAAAAATTAATTGATTATACTTTCTGAATTTTAAGGACAGCTGAGTTGCTGTGATTCATACCATTTCGTGATACCGAATATAAACACATCCACACATGCAGATTCACATCATAGCTACAGTTAAATTTCTGTATATCTGGGCTGCACAAAGCAAAAGTTGCCCATTGCCATAACAACAAAAAAGCTTCTTTTAAGCTCAAAGCTTAGCAGGACTAGAATCTATAGCTTCTAAGACCAAAGCTACTAAATGCTCAAGGGCAAGAAATGCAGAGATTTGAAGTCTTCATGATAATTTAAGAAATTCATAGCCGGCTATATATCTGATCAAACAGACTTAAATTGTAAAAGCAAAGAAGGTTTCACAGAAATTACTTCATGGCATGCGATGCTCTGGAATAACACTTGACATTCAAGGTAGCTAATAAACCGCCTTCGACAAGGTTAAACAAATTACTAACGCGTCTGGAGATGCCACTCAAAGCACGACTGGCTCCCACCCGCTGCATTTTGCATTGTTCCTACTGCTTATTTTCTTTACTCCGCACAATCAAAATCAGCTGGAAAGTTTCGTTTTTGCTTTCGGCTGGTTTCACTTTCTAGATGCCTGGAAGCAACAAAAAGTTTCTGTTTAGGTTAAAACCCATCTCGGGTAACACCCGGGTGAAGGAGGGAACGGGGCACGCACGTAGCCGAAAGCACGGCAACCGGAGAGGCGATTACAGCGCTTTCGGAAAGATTTCCGGGCGCACACCCAGCAAGGCACGCTTAATCCCCTCAGCCCGGAGCTCCGCGGGGAACGCTCAGGGCCGAGCACAGCAGCCGCGGAGGAGAACGAGGTGCCGAAAGCCGCCGCCACTTC
>VXAA01005914.1:83961-174923 GCA_013399115.1 Anseranas semipalmata | reverse complement strand
TGGGGGCAGAGCTGTGGGGCTGGGGGCAGAGGTGTGGGGCTGGGGCCTGATCCTGGCACTGGTCCTGGAATGGGGCTTTGGGCCTGGCGCTGGCCTGGGCTCGGGCTCGGCTCTTCCTGCTCAGGCAGAAAGGACAGGTATTTCTGCCCAAATACACCCCGTGTCTGGCATCCCCTGTGTGAGGGGAAAGGGGAAAAAACACATTTTTTTCCAGTTGCTTTTGCAGGGAAGAACCGTCTTCCCTCAACACCTGCAATGCTCAGCTGATGTCCTGAATGCTAATTGTGATTATCTTTTGCTTAATGTTTGTCCTTTCAACCATTATGGATCGAAATGATTTTCCTACAGTGTTGGGCTTAATGACCTTCTGCAGCAGTGGACTGAACAGAATGAGATGCTTTATAAAGTGGTTTTGTTAATTTGCCTTAAAGTTCTCTGTTATTAAGTTAATAAGTTGTTATTTCCCTTTCATTTCATCGGTGCTGAAATTTTATAGCTTAATGGCTTTTATAGCTTAACGGCACACAGAAGATAGCCCAAGGGTGAACCAAGTGAAGTTTGTTGCTGCGAGCGACATCCCAGTTGCTCGCTACAGGCCCCCCTTCCAAAACTCATAATTTCACCGGTGAAACAGCATCCTGCGCTGTGGTTTGTCAGATCTCTGAAACTAGAGAGACTTGGGCCTGATCAATATTTGGATGAGCTACCTCGTTAGGTGCTGCGGAAAGTGCTGCTGGTGATTCATCCGGTGGCATTCGTCTGTCTATGAGTCAGGGCTGAACAAATGCCACTGCACAGTGTTTGCGGGTTGTGTTGTCCAGCTGCACAGAACTGGAGATCGTTGCCAGTTGTAGCTGTTCGGAGATCACTTGGTTTCCCGTCTTACTCTGGTTTCAATACAGGTTTCCCGAATTAGGCAGCATTTTCGGTGGACCACTCAGCGGCAGGCATTGATTGTCTGGCGCTGCTCATCAGTGGTGGTGGGGCCAGCGACAGCAGCATCATGGTCTTGAGCATCACTGTAGGCAGTGATCCTGGCTTTGTGCCACATGGTTTTGTATGGCTGCATGCAGCACCAACTACATGTGCACCACTGCCTGAGCGCCCTGGGAGAGAGCATCCCCCACTTCTTCCCCTGGCTTCCCTGGGATGCTGCTCCCTCACATCCCTTGCAGGTGAAGTTAAGTAATCTGTGCAAAGTTCCGGGTGTATGTGTACAGATTTATGGTGGGGAAAGGGAGAAGCCGAGAGTGTTTTGGGCTTTTCTGCCTAACCAAATACTGGTCCAGATGGCGTGTAAGTTTGCATTGCATAACGCAGTCTGCTTCCTTCCCTTTTAGGTCATAGGTATTTAAATACCTGTATACAAAATTCCATTTTCTGCTGGAATAACAATTAAAGTCACCTGAAAGTCATTCCAAATAATATTAAAAGTGGATGGAAGGAATGGGGGAACCAATATAGTGACCTCCTTATCTCTTTTTATGGACTTATGTGAATAAATGGATTTTTCTAAAACAAAACTAAATTAGATTGGAATTATTCACTAGTCTAAATTGCATATACAGATCTCAGCTACTTCCAGATGATTGACCAAATGCCCTTGCTTTCATCCATTGCAGAACTTCCCAGAAGAAGCCATGGAGACATAATTTCTTTATGGTATTTTACCAGATAGACATCCAAGTGCTAATGACGAACATTTCTGAAATTGATATTGTAGCTAAACCCAGCAGAGGAGAGGGGAGAAGGTAAATCCATCAGAGGAACATTTTGCAGTGTACTCCCTTAAGATATATTATTGTTGATATAGTAATGACCCCCTTCTGTGGCTGTCATTTCTTCAGTCAAACAAAGGTACTATTTCTAGGGAACTCTGAAGAATTGGTGTAATTATTTCATGTTTCCATTGTTGTATTAACTCAGAAAAATAAGTAGCAATGCAGTGCTTGTGATCAGGATTAGGCAATTCATGCTAATTTTAAAATCTAAGTCACTTGAACCAGTTTTCCAGTTCTCTCCATTCTTGAAGGGAATGCGGAAAACCTCAAATTCTGAAGTTAACATACTGTGGCTGAAGTTGGAGGGTTCACCACATCTCCTCTACACAGCACCCCAGTCCCTAGTGAGAGACCTCAGGTGACCTGTAGTACCTATGCCGGGAGCAAGAACAGGGACCAGCTTCGGTCATGGCAGCTCTGCTGTTGCCACATGAGGCTCCTCGAGCCTGTGAAGGTGCTGGTTGACAAATGGAGATCAACAGGCCCGCAGGTTTATTACCCAAACTTCAGTTGAAAACACTACTGGGAACATTTACCATGGTCTCATGGATCATGAAGATGGCAATTTGGAACTACAGACTGTGAAAACCATGAGGTTGGTAGCTCTGCTATCTTCTACCAGACAAGTAGCATGTATGTAATATAAAACAATTAAAGTACAGCCAGTGTTTACTTTCCAAAACAGGTAACTAATGCTTGAATATAGCTCCACCAAAATAAATGAGCTATAAGTTGACAGCAGATTTATGAGGTGAGTGAAGCTTAATTTCAATGTATTGGTAAAAAAATGCAGGAAATTTAATTATTACAGCATTGGGTTACCACTTTCTCTGTGTCCTTTCAGGTATCCTGTACCTTCACCTGAGCTGCATAACAGTCATCATATTTGTCCAGGTCTCTTCCAAAGAGGCTGCTGATCAGTATGAATTATTTGGTGGTCTCTGATTTGTCTGAGAAGAGTTGAACTGTAAAAATCCTTCTTCAATATTGCAATGATGTATCAAAATAAAATATTGATGAGAACTCTTTAATGGTAGACTTGTTTCATTTCAATAGTAAAATACATGATTTTGGGAAAAAAAGAAAGAGCCTGAGATTTAATTGTTATGATCAGCTGGGTTTTTACATAATTTGGCAAACTAGTAGAATGAAAATGCATTGAGCAGTGGCATATAATAAATTGTTTATCATGTCTATAACTGTTTTTTGACTTTTATCAAAATAGTGATGGACACCTTAAAAAGACACAAATCCATATATCTTTGGCTTCTTTACTTGCTTTTCATGACAGAGATGATGAGGACATTCATTCTGCGACAGGATTAAGCCAGCTGAAATGCTAGAATTATGGTACCAAAATGAATGGGAGGATTAAATGGATAAAAATGCTAATCCAGTCATAGACAAGAAAGTTCAACCATTCAACTCTGGCATTACAGGAGTAGCTCTAACATAGTATCAATAATTTTGAGGAAATTGCAGTTTGTTTAATTCAGAGGGTGGGTGGAATACGCCATTTCCCCATTACTGATTCATCTCCTTTTCTGGAAGAGATGCCACTGATTTTAGCAGGATTACTTACAAAATAGTGTGTTGCTCAACAAGAACAAGCATGGCAGATTGTTTCCTTAATAAGTTCAGGTGCAAAAACAAACCAAACTCTATGAGAAAGAATTAATTAGTCAAAAAATTTTCAAACTTCATGCCAAGATTAAGACTTCAAAAACATTAGCTGCAGCCCAGCTGACTGAGTAGTCTAATTGTGTGGCATTTCAGTAAGTATATTTTCCAACTGGAAAAGCAAAATAAAGTCAGGGATTACATGCACAGGAAGTGGAACTAAATGGCTTAGACCTTGAATTCATTTATCTCGCTTTATTAAAAGAGGAATATATATATGGCACAAAACTACTTAGAATCATACAATCATAGATTCATAGAATATCCCGAGTTGGAAGGGACCCACAAAGGATCATCGAGTCCAACTCCTGGCTCCACACAGGTCTACCCAAAAGTCAGAATTCAGACCATGTGTCTGAGAGCATAGTCCAAACGCTTCTTAAACTCTGGCTCGGTGCCGTGACCACTTCCCTGGGGAGCCTGTTCCAGTGCCCGACCACCCTCTTGGTGAAATACCTTTTCCCGATATCCAACTTGAACCTCCCCTATCGCAGCTTGACTCCATTCCCTCGGGTCCTGTCGCTGTCACCAGAGAGCAGAGATCGGCGCCTGCCCCTCCGCTCCCCTCGTGAGGAAGCTGCAGGCCGCCATGAGGCCTCCCCTCAGCCTCCTCTTCTCTGGGCTGAACAAACCAAGTGGCCTCAGCCGCTCCTCGTATGTCTTCCCCTCTAGGCCCTTCACCATCTTGGTAGCCCTTCTCTGGACACTCTCNGGTTGGCCCTCCTGGCTGCCAGGGCACACTGCTGGCTCATGTTCAACTTGCTATCAACCAGAACCCCCAGATCCCTCTCTGCGGGGCTGCTCTCCAGTGTCTCGTCCCCAGTCTGTACGTGTAGTCAGGGTTGCCCCTTCCCAGGTGCAGGACGCGGCACTTGCTCTTGTTGAACTTCGTACGGTTGGTGATTGCCCAGCTCTCCAATCAGTCCAGATCTCTCTGTAAGGCCTTTCCACCCTCAACAGAGTTAACAGCTCCTCCCAGTTTAGTATCATCTTACTAAACTTACTCAAAACACCGTCTAGTCCTACATCCAAATCATTTATGAAAACGTTGAAAAGAACTGGCCCTAAAATGGAGCCCTGGGGGACCCCACTGTTGACTGGCCACCAACCTGATGTAACCCCATTTACCATAACCCTTTGAGCTCTACCCGTGAGCCAATTGTTCACCCATTGTATTATGATTGTATTATGTTTTTATCTAGCTGTATCCTATGAGAAACCGTATTGAAAGCTTTACTGAAATCCAAAAAGATTACATCAACTGGCTTCCTTTGATTGATTGCTTGACATAATATTACTTTTTGACTCTAGTCAAAAACCCCACATACAAATGGTGAAATATTCCAAGCAGTGATATTCCCCTGGGGATTCTTGAAGTTGATTCTTTTGTACCTTGCAAATCATTAGTTGTTTTTGCATAAACATATTGAAATCAGCCACTAGTTGAACTGTGATTTTCCCATCATGAATTGAAACTATCATTTCATATTATAGGAAGCCTTGAAACTATACTTAAACCAGTGGTTGTAGACACCAACAAAGTGGTACTTACTGGCTTCATCACCTTTAAAAAACGCTGATGTTTGTTTGCACTTTGTGCACTGAGGTATTTCTGAACTGTTTTTAGTGATCTCTTAGTTAACTAACAGATGGTTTGCGATAGAAAAAAATGAATAATCAGTTAGTCCTGGTTGTAATGAAAATGTTCACCAGAAGCATACTTCAAATTTGTGCTTCCACTCTGCTTGAAGTGGGTTTGAAATTATTTTGTAGCCTTCCATTTCAGATCATGATTAAAAGTTAGGCATCAAAAGATCAATTGGATGGAAGCAGAAAGACTGACACAATTCGCATGCTAAATTTAAAGTGCCCAGGTTACTAGTCTTTATTTATATAGCAGCTTTTTCTTTCTTGAATATTCAGGAACTTCATACCTGAGTTTAATTTTTTCTGGTAAATTTGCTCTCAGGATAAACTGTTGTTTTCATCTGATCAGATGGGCCACTGAGAGTCAAGCATGGTTTGTCTGGAAGATTGGCTTGCTTTTGGTGAAACAGCTGTACCGGGCAGCATTTGGGATGGGTTGACTGTGTTTAGGACTTTTTGACTTAGTACAGTAGCAAGGAGGTTACCTTTCTGATTTAAGCAGCTCTGCCTCTAACTTGAGAAGTTTTGAGACACACAAGATTTCCATTATCTCATTCTGAAATGCTGGGTTTGGAGTTTTTGCTGTGACTCTTTTATTCCAGCCCTTTGAAATATGAGGCTCATGTTGTGCTTGCAGACAAAGAAGTTGAAGAAAGTTTTCATCAACCTTTTCACATAAGGATGTATTTCAAACTTGTTCAGTAAAAAGGCCTTGCAGTGCAAGTCCTCGTCTGGCAAGATAACAGCCTGAGTTCAGTGTGCTCATGGAATACTAATTAGTCTCTTCATTCAGATTTTCCTGTTTTCTTTCTTTCCTTTTTTTTTTTTTTTTTTTTCCAAGAGGACTGAATATTTAGCATGTCGCCAACATTCTCTGTGGTTTTCTGGAAGAATTTAACTGCTTCATGGTGGCTAGGAGAAAGCTGGTTCCTCTCATATTTTTTTCAAGTCTTTTTCTTCCAAATGAAGTATCCAGACGGTGTGAAAGCATCATCTGTGTGTTTAGACAAATACTGTTTGCACCTAAAAACTCTGCAACAGTGGAAATCGAGTGTACTTCACTAGCTTCAGAATAATGGAGCCATTGAAAATCTTCAAACCAGGATGAGCACAAAGAACGGTCTTGTTTTCTGAAGTTATGTGCAGGAAAAAGCTCAAGTCATGGTTGATGAGGTGTCTCAGAAATGTTAACAGTGTCAAGCAACTGGCAATTGGTTCCTGTGGCAGGAAATAGCAAAGGCAGCTCAGTGCTACAAGCAGTAGAAGCTGGCCTTATTGTTGTTGGAATTGTAGTTTCCTCCTTTTTAATCATCTGAATTGTAAGTGAATTTGTTTTAGCCCTTCGAGAATACGCATTCTGCTTTTGCGTGGTCTCTGCTTATTTGGTAAGAATGGTACTGGCTGATGTACACACAACTCTTGGGCAAGCTAAAACACTTAGCTGGTCACTTGGTTTATGCAATTCCATTTGTTGCAGAAAAGTTTGGAACATGGCAGGATGAAGAAGAGGAATAGCCTACGCCATGAAGGACTATTAAAACAAAGACTCTGGCTTAGGGAGTCTCAGAGCCACAAATTGCTAGAGGCTGCGAAAATACTGGGGAGAAGTTTCACTGTGCAGTTGCCCATTGCATTGCTTTTGGCCGTTGCTGGAGACAGGATGTCAGGCTTTGTTCTGACCCACTGTGCCTGTTTTCATCTACATCTACTTTTATATTTTGTCTGTGCACAATGTTTTTAACAAAGAATAATAATTAAATCAAATCATTTAATAATAATTAAATTATTAACATAAATATTTAAATAATTGTGTAATAATTAAATAAATTTAATTATTTTGTGTTAGTCTGTAAGGAAAAACTACCCACTTGAAATCAAAGGCCCCAGCCAGGGTTTTGCTCAGTTCTGTATGTTGATATAGGTGGTGATGAACATTAGTATATGTGAGACATGAGTAGAAAACATAAGTACCTGTTAAGGTCTTAGGTTCTTGCCAAGAATTACTCAATGAAGTCAAATCCTTTTGTTCTCCTTGAAGCATCTCTGTGGTTCTAGCTGATTCTGTTTTAACACTGGAAACTATTTAATTCTGCTTTAATTTTCTCCAAAGTAACCTGTAATCTTTCCAGGCACTTCAAGCAGAGACGGTAATTAAACCTTGTGCATGGCTGATTCTGAATACTACTGCAGATACCTCTTTTCAGCCCAGAAGACTCTATTGACTGTAGAAGTTTGCATGTTCTTACAAAGAAATATACAACTGACAAATGCTCCCTATAAGGTAATAACAATAAGAAACAAAAAGAAACAAAAATAAATAGTCTGATCTTCTATTTGGTATTTTTCAACTTGAGCTCTTTGAATCCAAGCAATGAGTATGTTCATAACTTGAGCAGATTTCTTGTTCACTGACCTTCCAAATGATAAGTCTTACATTTCATCTTTTCTTTTTGGAAGGACCTATCTTTGGAAAGGAGGATCACACAGCTTGAAACATTTCTGGAGGCATGAAAAAAAGAGAATATTTCTTCTGTATGATGTTTGGTGTGGTAGGAATCACTTCCCATTTGTTCCAGGGTGAATGAGCACCACTTCAAAGGCCTTGGCAATTAAGAAAGGTCTGGGGACAGAATTGACATAGTCAGTGTGATCCACTGTCATCAGGTCAGTGTCATGGTGAGAAGATCCACCACTGTCTCACCCTGGAATGTGCAAAAGATACCTGTGTGTATTTCCAGACTAAATTTGTTTTCTGGAAAGAGGAAATCTGGGATGTAGTGGGGATCTCTGCTGGTGAAGCTGTGATTTGAAACTTTTGGCTGAGAAATGGGCATCAAACCCGCAAGGAACCAACTATTATCTTTTACACTTTTTCTTTATAAAGTGTTTTCTTTCCATGGAAAGTACTTCAATGTTCTGAGCATTTATTAAAATATCAACACGTTGCCAACTTAAAAAAGTAAGGAACTTCATCATTATTATAATTCCTCTTAAATAATCCTCTGCCCCCTGGTTTTCGTCTTCTACTCATGATTTAAGTTTTAAGACCTGCCTCAGTGTGAATCTGTGTTCTTCGTACCAGTAACACCTTGGCTGCAGCATCAACATCACACTTAAAATGAAAAAAAGTTTTCTTCAAGCCTCTTTTCATGCAGTGTTTTGGGTTTTCAGTCTTGTTTAGGGTATTAAAACATGGTCATTACTGCAAAAACATCATTCTGGAGTGAGCAATGTGATTCATGCAAAATTTGATATGTCTGGTGAAATGTTAATTTTGGGTTTCCTGGTACATGGCATGAGATATATTTTTTTCTATTTCAGATTCAAGTCACAGTGTGGCCTGTCATCAAAGACATGGTTGAGTCTTGCTCCTCTCTTCCTCCAGGATATTGTAGAATTGGCTTTTCAGTCTCAGATCAAGCACAGAGTCTTCCCTTTTGGTATCCTTTTTGTACCTTTGGTTTAGATACTGTTCCTCTGTTTTACTTTCAGTTCAGTGCAGCTCTCCTCATGTTTTTTTCCTGTTCCATGCTTTTTTCTTCCCTCTGACTTTAAGTGAAAATGGGTAGAGACTGAGTCTACCCGAGTAGGCTAGTGCCAGAGATAAAGGTGTTTTACCATCTTTCTTTCCGCTGGCACTTGCTGACTGAAAATACAGAAGGATGTGATGTATAAATCTCCTCTTGTTGCCTTCTGTATATCTGTAGGGATTCAGCTCCTCTGGGACTTTTACTTGTTTCACTCTTCAATTTAAGATATGTATTTTTTTAATTTCTTTTTGCTGATGGCACAACAGCAAGTTCATTAATCACTCAAACCCAAGGTGCTTGAAAGAAATGGTCTTTATCTGGTGACACAGTTCCAACAGCTTTTGCCTAACAGAACATGTGCTTTTCCAGAGCTCCTCCCCTGGATATTTTTGTGTGTCTGGAAAGGGAGCCCACTGAAAGGTATAACTGACTGCTACAGGGAGAACAGTTTGGCTGCAAGATAAGGAAAGCAGTCTAGACAGATCTGTCTCAGCACACAGGATAAGATTATTTTGCCTATCTGAAGTTCTGTTCTAATTGTTTAGTGCATGTTTGTATTTTTGGTGATGACATCCTATTCCTTCAAGGATTTTTATGAGAAGTAATCAGACTTGTCTAGCCTCACAACCTCCTACAAATCATAGTTTGCTTGGGATTTTAGGTCTTGTGCTCAGAGCTGATAGCCTCACCAAAGATGTTTTCTTTAGTGGATGAGGAATTTCCATATTCCTGCTAAAGAATTTTAATGTGTGATAGATGAAGAATTTACCTTTATTCCAGTTCAGGTGTTTTGACATTTCAAGCTGCAAGGGGTTTTAATGCATGGTGCATGTCAAAAAGATGTGGGGCTACACCTGGAATGCTAAAGGCTGATGTGGATGATATTGTGATACTACGTGGTTGCAGAATCAATCAGTGCCTCTCTTAGGATTGATTTACACATACCACAAGGGTAGCCCCTAGATACCTGCAAGACTAGACTTGTGGGCTGTTAAAAAGAGTACCCATAATATAGTCTTACATGCACCTTTTTCACTTTTCCAGCCTTTTTTGTAGCCTACAGACAGTCTGCCAAAGAATCTTATGTTAGATGGTGGGAGGTCTATGTCCAGAAACATTTTAGAAAACCTTGTTGGAAAGTGATGTAGATAGAGTTACTGTGTTGAACTCTGATCTTGTCTGAAATAAGAATACAGCAGAAAAAGGTTTAGAGAAAGCAACAAAAATATGCTATATGAGGCAGAGACAAAAAGGTCAGGTTATTAGGTGTTGGGAAGAAACAAACAAGGGATGATACAGTAGGTATATGCAAAATTTTCCTTAGGGTCTCCAAAGCCGTGAGCTCAAGGGAGTTCCCAGTGAGGTTAATATGGCAGTACACTTCAAACTGATTAAATGTTTCTCTCCAGAAAGCACACAGACTTTCAGAACTCATTATTCAGGCAAAAGGTTTAGGAGGAGTCAAATAAAAAAAAAATTCTGCTGCTACCACAAATAGACAATAACATTCAGGAGGTTATAAAACTTCATGTTCCAGGATGAAAGTCAGCCACTTCCTATTTCTGGTCAGGAAGACACTTCCTCTAGAGGTACACTATTAAGGATTGTCCATTGCAGGATTTTTAGCTTTAGATCTCAATCCAAATACTGTCAGCGGCAGTGTCAGACTAGATGAACCACTGGTAACTGCCAGTCTACTTCTAAATTTAACACCCCTTTTCATATGTCCCAGACCATGTTGCCCTAAAGTTATTTTTTTGTTAATTTTTTTTCTCATGAAGAAACATCAGAAATAAGAGGAAATCATTTCCATGCTGATCTGAATACATATCTACTATCTTGTTTAATTTGTTATATGTTTGGTTTTCTTTTCCCTCAAATACAGTAGGCAAAATTCTGTTTACCAAGGGTAATAAAAGCCAAATTGAAGCAACTGTCCCTAATTTAGTATCAGTATCTTTATACAACATGTCAGGGCTATAAAACGTTCCTACATTTTTGCCGTGGTACTTATCGCGAGTGAGCAAGCTGCTAGTTAATGGTGCTTACTGACTCACCTTCCTGTCCACTCTGACTTTGGAAGATGGACAGTGGATGTGATGTTGGCAGAAGGGACAGCAGCAAGTGAACACAGCCTGATAAGCCATTAACAGAGCATCAAACAGTCGTCAGTGCAGAAAGCAGAAAAATGCAATTAATTCTCCAAAATATGAGAAAGTCTGCCGTCATTTTACTCAACATCACCTCGATCAACTCAAAGTTGCTTCAGCCATTATTTAAGCAGTAAAATATTAAGTATGATCAGTCTTTCACAGACACTCATTTCTGATCTGCCTAAAAGGATGAAGAAATATGAAGGCTATGTTTTGCATACTGAAATACTTGGAAGATTTCTGTTCAGAGAGGAAAGCATCCTCTTCTTGATCCTCTGCACCAGACGATCTGTATCTGCTATCATTATGTTAACAGTGACACACGTATTTTGGGCTGCGTGGCAAAGCTTGATTCATGAAAGTTGAGGTCTGTGACATAGAAAAAGGATTTGGTACACCCATAAAGCCATATCTCTGGGTGGTAAAAGTATATGGGATGTTATCTTTTAGTTTATTAGGTAGATTAATTACAGGGTTGTATCTATCATTGTACAGTTAAACCACAGGAGTCTTACTTATTTTTTCACTCTAGCTCAGTGCTCTCCATAGTTAAATCTCACTCTCAGAGTGAATTTATTTCTCATGTGCAACTTTAAAATGAACTCTCCTGAACCATTATGCTACTTGGAGAATAGCATCTATTTAAAAATATAGATATATTCCTATGGTTTTATGCAGTCAATAACTCAAAATAGCTTGTGTCTACCACAGCACAGCTATCGTGGACTTAGTCATTCCCACAGAGGGTCTTTGTTATGTTTGAAAAATAGCAATTTTGAAATCAAAGGGTCTGGTTCTTATTTACACGATTGTGCCAAGAGGCCTTATAGTGGTTGCAAAAGACATTGCACAGACCTCCTAGTCTCCATTGCTGAGGCATGAGACTTTAACAGCATTGCCATGCTCAGACTTCCCACAGTGTATGAACCTTCTTCTGGCACCGATGCAGCAGAGCCCTGTGGTCCGTTTTCCTGCCTGCTGGATGGCACCACCCCATTGTCTGTGGGTCTTTTATGAAATATTTTAGCTAGTTTTTCTTGGTAGTACCATGGCTTTAAATTCTTAACTTTATCTCACCTCCCTGTTACTATCTGGTTGACAGTTTCCTTGCAGTGTCTGGCTATAACACGATTTTGTATGTGTATGCATATTTCAGTGACTGTGTTCATAGAATCATAGAATCACAGAATCATAGAACCATAGAATATCCTGCCTTGGAAGGGACTCACAAGGATCATCAAGTTCAACTCCTGGCTCCACACATGGCCACCAAAAAAATGAGACCATATGTCTGAGAGCATTGTCCAAATGCTTCTTGAACTCTGACAGGCTCAGTGCTGCGACCACCGCCCTGGGGAGCCTGTTCCAGTGCGCGACCACCCTCTCAACGAAGGACCTTTTCCTGATATCCAATCTGAACTGCCCCTGTTGCAGCTTCAGGCCATTCCCTCGGGTCCTATCTGTTTACTCCTGTTACTCTGATTGCTGAATAAAGATGCCTTGTATAACACTCAACAGAAAAAGCTTCTTACCTGGTTTGTATGCATTGGGTTCCCTCTCATCTCCAAGCAATGTCACTTCAGTACAGAGTAGCATTTTTCCAAAAAGTGCTGAGCCAGGTCATTAGCCATAAGACAATTTTCGTTTCTCAATAGATGTGTTCACTGCTCCAGCTGTAATTTGTTGGTAGAGAAGCCACTGATCTTCAGACCCCTGGAGCAGGACTGTCCAGCCTTTACCTCAATGATACCTACATAGGCCTACATGAGATCTGTAATTTCTGAGAAGAGCATAGTTGTAATTAAACATTTTTGGGTCCCTTGCCCACATGCTAACACGACTTTTGTCATGGAGTGCTGCCTGCTTCTATCCCAGCATTTGATACATGAATGCAGTTGCATCAAGATGAAATACACCTAAGAAATCCATTTTCTTACTGACTTTAAAGGGGACTTAGATCAAGTAGCTGATTTTAGAAGAGCAGTCAGATGATTTGCAGTCAGATGAATTGCAGTCAAAATGGCAACAGGTACATAACTGGACCCTGTGAAGGCTGAAGGCTTCCACAGAGGGACCACAAAGCCTTCCTGCATCTGGTACTCTTCTGCCTCTTCTTTGGAGGATATAAGCGCTCATGAATATTGTAGGAGACCAAAAGACTTTTGGTTTCATATACCAGGTATTCCTTGTTATAAAAAAAAAAAAAAAAAGGGGTTTTCAGAGGAGAAATGAATTTGGCTTTCAGCTTAATATCTGTTTATATGGTGATAATTTCCATCTCCACTATATTGTCTTTCAGCTGTAATATTGTCTTCACTTGGCAGCCAACTTATTGAAGTCATTTGCCACAGAAGGTTTTGAAACATATTATTTATGGCTCCAGCCTGTCACCCTCAGACAATATTCTGAGATGATGTAATGCAGCTGTCCACAGCATTTCTATATGTCTCTACACTTTCTTAGTGTTTTTTGTACTTTGTTTGGCATTTAAAAATCTTAAAGACAATACTTATTTTATCTTCTGTTAGAATTCTGTGAAAAGACACATAAAACTAATAGAATTAATCCTCTGTGTTCCATTTGGAAGTTTCTAGATTAATTCCTATAGTGCAAAAGGGTTAAGTAAGTTCTGATCAATTTAGTTGAGTATATGAGCTAACTACATGCTTCTTTGTCTTTGTTATATCTGGATTTGGTATTTCAAAGTGCTTTTGAGACTATTTTCATTGTTAGGAAGAGAGGTGACATTTTTTTAGAAATCTTGAATGAGTGAGTTCACAGTTAGCATGACATATGAGACTCATTTCCTCATTTGTTACTATTTTAAACGTATACTTATCCTCCCACTGTTCCTGAAAAAGTTCTGTTTCTTGTAGATTCTCTGCCTAAAAAAACTATAAAAACGAATGTAGCTCCTCAGCCTGGCAGACAGTGGGTAGTGCCTTTGAATAATGAGTAGGAATGGTTGCAAGCCTGTGCAAGGTCATGTCTCTGTGGACATTTTGATAGGTCTCCCTTTAGCAATGCTATGTATGTTCCATGTACCAGCCAACTACTCTAGGTTCCCTCTGTAGTCGACGGAGAGGAACATGCACTTCTTGGGCACGTTTCATCCACCTTGAAGATAAAAGTCTAGAAGAGGTTGATGGGTTGCATTCTGACTGTAAATGGAAAGTCGAGAGTCCTCCATATGGGAATTTCTCTCATGCCCTTGTCCTCAGGTCAGTCCCTGCCTGGTTCTTGGCATAGCTCAAACTTCTCAGAGCTGCAGTGCCTACCCACAGCTCTGAGGCTTTGGTACAGTACCAGAAGTGACCAGAGTGCAATGTCCAGATGTCCTACTCAGGAAGAGATGTTGTTCACCTTGCAAGGAATTGTTACAAGGCTGCATTCACTGGTTTCATGGTTTCCTCTTTCACCACAAGATTTGCTCCAGTGGTATGCTCAAATGTGGAGATGGTCTTGTACTTAGACTATTTGTAAACATTTGCATGCATTACACTGTTTGGACATGCGGTGTTTTTTTCAGCCCACCTGCTTATGCTTTTTCATGTTAATACTATTGCATGATCTCTTGGTCTTTGGAGATTTGCATTTGTAAAAACTCTTACGCTGGGTTTAGTTAATCTTATAAAACTGTAAGCAGCAGATTATATGAAGAATAAGAAGTAATGGAGTAATGAAGAATAAGACTACTGATTTGTAAAGTGTTATTTAATGCAAACTTGCCAAGTGTATCTTCTCCTAGACATTTAATGAAGACCAAAGTCATTTGGGATGACCATATAATTGAAAGGAAAATGTTCTCTTCTCTTGTGGTCACTGATGTATTGACAAGGTTGGTTGTGGCAAATTAAGTTGCAACTGAAATTTTGTTTCCTTCATCATGTTTGCTGGGAGACCAACACAGAATGTTTTAAATGCATGTCCTCATTTTAACTTTAACTGAGTTCCTTTGATTTCTATTACTTGTGTTTTGTAAAACCATTAGTTTTATTTTTCTTATTTACCTTAAATCTCTGAATTAAATCCACCACACTTTATTCATCTTACTTTACATGTAAATCATTATTGTTTTCTCCAGTTATCTTTTAAAGAGAATATCAGGAAAATAATATTTAACCTCCACAGAAAGCTATCTCCTAAACAGAGAACTATTTTCTGTTTTACGGACAAAACAGCTAGTCTCCGGTTGCTCTAGTGTGAACATAGTTATACAATTCTCCCAGCAATTTTTTTTCTGACAGAGACAATCATAGGTAAAATAGTAGTTTTGGTTCCCATGAATTTCTAAAACAGGACAGTGATATTTTACTTTCTCTTCCATAGCTCTTATAGAGGAAAATTTATCCCAGCAGAAAACAAAAATATCAACATTCTATGCCCCCTCTACACTTTTTGAAGGAATGATTCCACTCGTAGTCTCCCCACATATTGATTTTACAGACTAGGCTCTCTTAGTGATAAATACACTTGACAGAGTTATTTGACTAAAATACAGTAATTAACAGGCAAGATGGTATTCCTACGATTGAGCAACTGGTTAATTAAATATTATTGTCCACTAGCTAATTCATACATATTACTATAAACTCTGATTTTTCTAATTTGTCTTTTCCTTGTTCTATCTAAAATTTAATTAAAGCAGTCTGGTTTGGGTATAAATGGGAGATAAAGACAAGTTATGAGCGATGCAGGAGTGCAAGCTAAGCTCAGCTGCACCACATGGGTTGCACAGAGCACGGTCAAGACTCCCTGGTGATTTTCCTGTCTTACTGCAGAGAGAAAGGTTTGGGGATTTTTCAGACCTTGTGCTTTGCTAGTCTGCAGGACAGCTGCTCAAGATGTGAACAGAAGCATCAATACTGACAGCAGTTTTGGCTTTAGCTATAAAATAGTCTTACCTCTTTAAAATTATTTTTCATCCCCAATGGTTTAGAGCGGTCAGTTTGTATTCTTGTTGCAGATACTTCTTTTCCAGATAAGAAATTGGAAAGAGAGGGAATAGAGTTACAGTACCCAAGTGGACACTGGTGAACACCAAACTGAACATGAGACAGCAATGTGTCCTTGCTGCAAAGAAGGCTAATGGCATCCTGGGCTGCATTAGGTGGAATGTTGCCAGCAGGTCAAGGGATGTGATCCTTCCCTTCTACTCAGCACCAGTGAGGCCACACCTGGAGTGCTGGGTCCGGTTCTGGGGACCCCAGTACAGGAGAGACCTGGACATGCTGCAGAGTCCAATGAAGGGCTGTAAAGATGACGAAGGGACTGGAGCACCTCTCCTGTGAGGAGAGGCTGAGGGAGCTGGGACTGCTCAGCCTGGAGAAGAGGAGGCTCAGGGGGATCTCACCAAGGTCTATAAAGCCCTGAAGGGAGGGTGCAAAGAGGCCACAGCCAGGCTCTTCTCAGCGGTGCCCAGTGCCAGCACAGGAGGCAATGGACACAAAGTGGCACCCAGGAGGCTCCCTCTGAGCATCAGGCAGCACTTGTGTGCTGTGCGGGTGGCTGAGCCCTGGCACAGGCTGCCCAGAGAGGTTGTGGGGTCTCCTCCCTGGAGATCTTCACAAGCTGCCTTGACGTGGTCCTGGGCAACCTGCTCTGGGTGTCCCTGCTTGAGCAGGGCTTGGGGCAGGGGACCCCTCCAGAGGTCCCTTCTGATCTCAGCCATGCTGTGACTCTGTGATTCTGTGAAGTGTGGACATCTGGACAGTAGCTTAGTCTTCCTATACAATTAATGGAGGAGAACAGGCCCCTGTACTAGTTTCTTACTCTGAATTATCCTCATGAATGGCTTTCCCCTTTCCACTGACTGCAGAGGGAACCTAGGGAGGCTGGTTGTCTAATTTAGGCACCTAAGTTAGGTACTGAAAATTGCTAAGGCGGGAATGGTGACAAAATAATGGATTCTTGTTCTTGTGAATTTGTCTGTGAGATGTGCTGGCCAGTAAATACTGACAGCGGTGTTGGTAAGGAATCATCAAGCTTAGAGTGGGAAATCAGAGCTGACATCTCGATGCCTCCAAATTATTGGATACTGAATTCACCGGAATTGGTATTTCAGCAAGACACACACATATCCATCCCAACCCATCCCATCCCATCCCATCCCATCCCATCCCATCCCATCCCATCCTTCCTGACAGGGTGCGCTCAGCCAGCACTTTGGATCACATAGAGAAAAGATGCTCAGATCCACAGTTTCAGTTTACCCAACTCTCACAGAAGGAATTCAATTATCTCCATTATTGCGGGGAAACACAGACGTGGATGGAAGATGTTACTAAGAAATGAACATGGAAAGCAATTTGTCTTTTTCATGTCGAAATCTGTATGACAGTGATACTCTCTTAATTGAAAGCTGTGTTTTCCTGAAAAAGAAAAAGAAAGCCTGTCTTTTCTACCCAGCAAAGTTCATTATGGTTGCTAGAGAAAACAGTCTTCGAAGAGACTTCAGTGAATATGCTGCTCTTACTGGTAGTTTCCCCTGACTCTCTCACAATACAATTAAATGCTGGTCTGTGTACTTGATTACTGTTAGCTATTGCCTGGACATATCCTGATATTTTCCTGAGGACCAGAGGTCACACACAGGGATTTACCAGAATTTTCAACTCAGAGGAAGAGAGCTTGCCAAGTGGTTTGGGTAAACCTGAGGGCTGTGTGTAGTGTTCAAAATCCCTGTCTTAGGTCTGCCTAGCTGGATACGTGCGTATGGACCAGTGTGATGCCAAGAGGAGATACAAGCTTGAGTCCCAGAAGCAGAGCACCTGCAGCTGTGTGGTGCTACCTCCAGGGTATCTGGCCCTTATTTTCGGAAGCTACGCTGCTGTTGCAGCTACCCTGTATCTGGGTCCAGATCTGGTATTTTCAGGGTTGGTTTGGTGATCCCAGTACCAGAATCTTCTGTGTTCATACCCACATTGTGCAGAATTACCATCGCTGGGATTTTAATGTAAAACTGTTGGGCAGGAGCTAAGAGGAAGTGGGTCATCAGGATCAAAGTGATGCCTTGTTCCTTCTAGATGGAAACAATTTTTAACGGATGTATTCAGCAACTTATATATTTGCATTTATCATACGGGAACTTGCTTGCAGATCTTGCCAAAATAGGTAAAGAAAGAATAAGACAGCTGGTGTGAAAAGGTACACAGCAGATGGTCTCCACACTCCCCTGAACCCTTACACTTGAGTCACCCTTTAATCCTACTGAAGCCACCAAAGCCCTACCTGCTGTATTAAATCAAATATATCTGAGTAAGAGGGATCAGCTACTGAGTGAGGCTTTCTTTCCCTCATTCTACATCTGTACCTCTCAGGGCTGTTTTGGTTGTGCTAGCAAGGCGAGATCAAAGCAGCACCTTCCCTCTGCCCCCAGGAGGCTGGCTGCCGAGGGGTTCTTTTTCAAAGTCATTTTTCCCTGAAGGTGACTTGTATGACTCAGCCAGACCCAGAAAAGGGAGAGTGTGTGGGTGTGAAAGGTTTACACAAGATTATTACACTCTCTCAATATTCTGTGTTTCTTGTCATCCATCTGTAGTTTCAGAGAATCCAAAAATTAACCTTGGACAGGAAACAAAGCACCACTCTTAAATGGGATGCAGTTTTCTGGTGTCTTTTCTTTCATGTTCTGAGGCACTTTTCTGGAAATATACTTAAGTGACTGGCTACAAAAAACACATGAGATGTGATTTATCCGGAGAGGACAGTTTGAGCCACTCCCTCGGAGCACAGCTCACAGAAGTTTGTCGTGTTTGGCTTGTTCTGAAGGGAAAAAGAGAGCTGTGTGTTTTCATTTTCTGTCTGGGGAGAACCCACCTCAAGATGGGCTGTTACCGTATTCTAGGGAGTGGGAACTGTGTGGTTTGCTCAGGAGTTTTTGGAAGGGTCATCAGAATATACTGCTCAAAATTAGAGACGGTGTTGTTTAAGGGTGGACACTGAGAACAGGGTGAGCAGCAGCTTCTAAAAGGAGGAGACAGACAGAGATATGATCTTATTAGGTCGTCTGGCAAGACCAGGGTAGGTAGAAAGAGAAAAATAAAATTGGAGTGGAGACACAGCAGAGTTCCCTGAAGGGGAGGGACCTCTGGGATGTCTTAGCAACTTCACTCACAATTTGGAAGTATTTGGGGAGCAAAAGAATAATGTCACGCAGCCAGCACCAAGAGATGCGACAAGGGACAGGTTTTTCCCTGTGCCCTTTTCCACAGAGGAGGAAAGAGGAAAAAGCTTCAAACCCTTGGCCAGTTATTCAGTGATGCAGTGAATGCTAGGGATCATGAGCTAAAGGGGAAAGACAACTGGGAAGTGATTGTGGAGAAACAGCCTGGAGTATGGAGTGGTGGGGAAGCCATGTGAAAGAAAAAAGGGTTAGAGCACAGAAGGGGTAAGAAGACACAGGTGAGAGAATATAAGAGGAGGGGTGAATATGAGAGAGAACAAAAAGGGACTTAAGAGACAGCTATTTATTTTCAAAAAGGGAAAAGAGAAGAAAGAATAAGAGCGGAAATGGTAGCACTGAAGAAAGAGGCTAAAATCAGAAACAGAGATAGCAAAGGAAAAGGGATTTTATCAGAAAAGTAGGGTTAAAGAAGAATGTTCTTGGAGGTCAAAGCATCAGTAAATTTAGTGAAGTTTTAAACAGAAAAATGGGAGAGGAAAATAGGAAGTTGCAGAAAGAAAAATTAATAAGCAAAGGAAAGTAAAGCAGTAAAGGAGAACAAAGTCAAGGAAGATAATTTTTTATGCTCTAGAAAGCTTCATTCTGACCTATTTTGGTATAAAATATCCTTAATATATATTAGACAGACAGTACCAGGGGAACTCAGCGGGGGACTGTGGACTGGGGAAACCAATCTGCCTGACTTTAGAAGACAGTGATGCTGGATGAAGCTCTGTGATGGGAAGGGGAGATGGTGGCTATGGATGGGCAGTCCCAGCAAGCAAGCATCCCCGACTTTGGCAAGTTTCTGCAGGGCCTTTTGTAAGGCCCTGCCTAGAAATACAGGGCTCAGGTTTCAGGTTTCAGTTTCCAGGTACAAAAACACTGT
Source organism: Anseranas semipalmata (assembly GCA_013399115.1). Lineage (NCBI taxonomy): Eukaryota > Metazoa > Chordata > Aves > Anseriformes > Anseranatidae > Anseranas > Anseranas semipalmata. The sequence continues at coordinate 155,079 of VXAA01005914.1, read as the reverse complement.
CACAAAGCATATCTAGAAACCCGGTGAAGTCAAGTCATGCTGCCTGGCATTTCATGGGCTACACGTCCTCATTCATGAAAGAGGGATGAAGTGTACGGGCTTACCGGGATGGCACTGTATAGGCCACAGAGAGGGAAAAAGAAGGATGAAAGGGTACAATAATTGAATAATTTACATTGAAAGGGACCTATGCATATCTCCAGAGCACAAGTGGTGCTCCCACCTCAGGCGCCTTGGTGGGGCTCCACAGGACTTGCTCCAGTAAGTAAGTCTTTCTTGTACTGGGGAACATGCGATCACACACAGTACTCCACATGTGGTTTTGTAGCAGAGGCACAGGATTTGAGGGTTATGTGTGTAAGAGTAACACAATTCTGAAGGTTACAGAGTGCAAATGTTCAAAAAACTCAGTAGCTACACAGTTATTAAGCTTTCAAAATCTAGGCATTTCCATTTTAGCATAATTGCATTGAATGCAGTAGCTCAAATCCAAGAAAAACACTTTTCTAATAGTCTGAAAGCATGCCGTTTAAAAATGATGCCCTTTTAAGAAGTAATTTCTCTCATTTGATATTAAACTGCTTCCTTTTTTTTTTTTTTTTTGAAATCCAGAGGGCTGTTCTGAAGAAAAGGAAGTTTTGCTCTATCACATGGTTGATATTGTGGAGATCGAAAATAGCAAAGTACACCAGCCAAAATTAGCATTGCTTTGCATTCGGATATGCTGCTGCTTATTTACTCTTTTACTATGAAATAATACAGTTTAGTGTCAGATATTTATGGTTCACCCGCTTTTGATCAAACGAAGCCCTCTTACTTGAGGCAAGAGAAAGGTCTATTAAACACAGACACAGACACCAGATGGCTCAGGATATTTGTCTTTTTCTAGGATAATGTTAGAGTGTGCAGCCAAAACTTGGTTCAGAGGCTGTCCCGAGGCCCCTTGGGGTTACAGTTTTTTAAAAAACAGCCAATAACCCTCACTTCCAGAACTACAAAACTCATTTCCCTGACTCATCTTTCCGATAACATTCACATCATCATTTTGAAAAACAAGCAAACCCAACGACCAAATCCAAACAATTTCCTTGAAGCTGCAGTGAGAGACTGAGCTTTTATTTTGCCTACTAGCTATACAGTGACAGCCAGATTTACTGGTAGGGGGCACCTCAGGAGGGGGAGGAATGCACATCAGATAATATCGTGGTACGTGTTGCATTATGGAAGTGGTATCTGTGTACCCTTAAGCAAACCGGCCACATTATCCCTGCTATTATCACAGGGAACTTTTGCACTGCATTACCAAATGCATACCATTTACATTCCAAATACCCATTACATAAATATTTGTCATCCCTGCTTGTTTTGCTATGAGCTTTGCAGGCTCATTAGGGCTGTGCCTTGTGATACAGATGCCGGGCTCATTTAGTTGTGTTCAGTTCCCCTTGCCTCTGACTTCCCCCATGACTTTTGACTGAAGTTTCTCTGTACTTCAGCTCACAACTCATAAAACAGGAGCAAGGGCTGTAGCAGGTCAAGGAAAAAGATGTTAAGCTTTAGGAGGCTCTTTCATGGAACCATAGAACCATAGAATCACAGAACCATAGAATGGTCTGGGTTGGAAGGGACCTTGAAGATTTCCCAATTCCAACACCCTGTCATGGGCAGGGACACCTTCCATGACACCAGGTTGCTCAAAGTCTCATCCAACCTGGCCTTGAACACTTCCAGGGATGGGGCATCAACAGCTTCTCTGGGCAACCTGTTCCAGTGCCTCACCACCCACAGAGTAAAGAATTTCTTCCTTTTATCTTATCTAAACCTACTCACTTTTAGTTTAAAGCCATTACTCCTTGTCCTATCACTATACTCCCTGACAAAAAGTCCCTCCCCAGCTTTCCTGTAGGCCCCCTTAGGTACCAGAAGGCTGCTATAAGGTCTCCCCAGAGCCTTCTCTTCTCCCAGCTGAACAATCACAACACCCTCAGCCTGGCTTCATAGGAGAGGTGCTCCAGCCCTCTGATCATCCTCATGGCCCTCCTCTGGACTCACTCTAATATGTCCATGTCCTTCTTGTGCTGGGGGCCTCAGAGCTGAACGCAGGACTCCAGGTGGGGTCTCATGAGAGCAAAGGGGCACAATCACCTACCTCAACCTACTGGCTATACTTCTTTTGAAGCAGCCCAGGGTACAGTTGGCTTTCTGGGCTGCAAGAACACATTGCTGGCTCATGTTGAGCTTCTCATCAACCAACACCCCCAGGGCCTTCTCCTCCGGGCTGCTCTCAAGCCATTCTCTGCCCAGCCTCTATGTGTGCTTGGCATTGCCCCGGCCCAGGTGCAGGACCTTGCACTTGGCCTTGTTGAACTTTATGAGGTTCACACGGACCCACCTCTCCAGCCTGTCCATCCCTCTGGATGCCATCCCTTCCTTCCAGCATGTCGACTGCACCACGCAGCTTGGTGTCATCAGCAAACCTGCTGAGGGTGCAGTCAATCCCACTGTCCATGTCATCAACAAAGATGTTAAATTATAATGGTCCCAACACAGATCCCTGAGGAACAACACTTTTCTCTGGTCTCCACCTGGACATTGAGCCATTGACCACAACACTTTGAAAGTGACCATCCATCCAATTCCTTACCCACTTAGTGGTCCATCCATCAAATCCTTGTCTCTCCATTTTAGAGGCAAGAAAGGGACAGTATCAAATGCTTTGCACAAGTCCAGCTAGGTGATGTCAGTTGCTCATACCCAGGTAACAAGGTTGTATCCAGAGGATTTATGAGAGCCATTAAAGAGTCGATATATTGTCTAAATCTCTAACTGGGGATGTCCCTTTGACCAGGCACACACATGCCCTCCAAGCAATGAGAAAAGGGGGTTTCAATTTCTCCCCAGAACAGTACTTAACATGCATTTGTCAGGATGTCTCTCAAAAAGTTATAGAAATAGCCACTTTTTAGATCTTCTGTGGCCCAGTTAACACACTTCTGAGCACTATAAAATGCTCATAATAAAGATATTGCAAGGAACACACAGGGGAAGGTAGAAACAAGATCACACACAATTTATTTATTTATTTATTTATTTATTTGCATATTCCAGTGTACCTAGAAGATCTTCTTTAATCAAAGAAAAAGATCAAATCTACTCCAGGCAACTCAGCAGATCTGCTGCTGGCTCATACACCTAAGGATGAGCTGCTACATCCCAGGAAAGATTTGAGACTCCTAGTAATCTGGTCATGTCAGCATGATTTGCTCTTGGCCTTGCAGGAACTGAATAATAACCTGCCTGACAGAAAGGATGGTTTGAAGATACATTGTTTTTTAACCATGTTCACTAACACGTATAAAAGATCTCACACCTTCAGTGTAGCAGAAATCAATGAGCTTACATTTCATCACTGTGATACCTGCTAGCATCAAAACACAGGACACAATTATTACCTTCCTCTGGGTTAAAATCAGTGTGGCCATTTCCACAGTGATGTTCCTTGAGGAGCAGAGGAATGATTCTCATGGTATTGAGGTCTTTGTCTTCATTTTTCTTTTCTTGCAGATTTTTCTTTGAATTTGGAGTTCGTGAAGTGAGTGACAAGAAGCACCACCAACACAAGGAGAGAGCAAAGGCATTACTTTTTCAGTCTCAGGGTCTTTCTCAAGATATTTTCAGTAAGTGGCAAAATAATTGGAGGTGACATTTTCCTTTTTAGAAATTTTCAGGAGGGCCCTGCTATTTCCATAGTGCTTAATTCATAACCAAATCTATTCCAACTAAAGGAAATTTAAAATAAAAGTTTGTCTATTTTCTCAATGCCTATTCTCTTCTAGGCTTCAGGACGGGTTTCTTGGAACATAACAATTTTGCAGACAGCATGAGCATTATGTCAGTGTTGGCAACAAGATATCATGTCATTATTACTTGGAAGGTATTTTTTAAGGCTGTTTGTTTTCTCTTGTGGTGCACCTTCAGTCCCCACCCACACCTGCTGCCGTGTCTGCTCTGAGGGATGGAAAGATTGATTTTGTCTAATTTTACCACCCACTCTGAAGCTGTTTGCTCATAACGTTTGCTGAGACTCTTCCCTTCAAGCCAGATTCTGTGAATGGCAAAGCTGCCTACAAGTCAGGTTCTTAAATGTTGAGCCTCTTCTTTGTACAACATTCCTTGTAGAAAAGTAAACCAATCACCCTTTGAACTTACCATAAGCATGGCAGTGGCCTATATATTTTATTTCCTCTTCCTCTCTGCTTCTATCCCTTCACACATGTGCGCACACATTTTGGGGACTATCAGAGTAATTCAATGTTATAATTCTTATCCCTTCTCTGAGCTGTGAAATTGTCAACAATTGTTGAAATGCCAAAAATCAAATCATTATCATGGAAGTCTGACTTGAAACCCACTGAACTTAAGAACTGTAGTTTCAGGTGCTTTTTAAATCCCAACAGTTTCTGCCTCAGGTACCCACATTTCATACTTTAAAGTCTTTCCAAAGCCACCACAGAGAGAGTTTTCTTTTCAGGAAAAAAAATAAAATAAAAAATAAAAAAATAATAAAATAAAATAAAATAAAATAAAAATCCCTTTTTTTTTTTTTAAANTTTTTTTTAATAATTAAGTTTATTTGCTATCGAAATAAAACCTTAGGGGCTGTTCTGTTTCTCTAGAGATCCTGTTGCACTTCCCTATAGACATATTCCACGCTGAGCAAAACTAACATTTAAGCTGAGTAGGAGCTGCCCATGTGCATCCATGCAACGTGGGGACATTCACAGTCCCAGCAGCCCAGTTCCCTGTGCCTTGCAGGACCCTGGGGCAGCTGCCTTGGCTTGTGGATAGCATCACACAGAGCCCCTCTCCATCAGTTTTTTGGGAATCTGCCAGATCTAAATATCACAGAATCACAGAATCACAGAATATCCCGAGTTGGAAGGGACCCATAAGGATCATCGAGTCCAACTCCTGGCACTGCACAGGTCTACCCAAAACTTTAGATCATGTGACTAAGTGCACAGTCCAAACGCCTCTTAAATTCAAACAGGCTTGGTGCAGTGACTACTTCACTGGGGAGCCTGTTCCAGTGTGCAACCACCCTCTCAGTGAAGAACCTCTTCCTGATGTCTAGCCTAACCCTCCCCTGCCTCAGCTTGACACCATTGCCGCGGGTTCTATCACTGGTGATTAAGGAGAATAGGTCGGCGCCTGGCCCTCCACTCCCCCTCGCAAGGAAGTTGTAGACTGCGATGAGGTCTCCCCTCAGCCTCCTCTTCTCCAGGCTGAACAGGCCAAGTGACCTCAGCCGCTCCTCGTACGTCTTCCCCTCTAGGCCCTTCACCGTCTTCGTCGCCCTCCTCTGGACACTCTCCAGCAGTTTTACATCCTTTTTGTACTGTGGTGCCCAGAACTGCACACAGTACTCAAGGTGAGGCCGCACCACTGCAGAGCAGAGCGGGACAATCACTTCCCTCGACCGGCTAGCAATGCTGTGCCTGATGCACCCCAGGGTACGGTTGGCGTATCCTGGAATTGAATACCCCTGGAATTGAATGAGAAGGGAACCAAGCAATTACTCAAGTGCTTTATGTTTTGAGAGCGATTCAAGCTTGCTTTTCCTGAACTAAATTTGGTGCAGTACCAGACAAGTTTGTTAAAAGTGTCACAGGATGTTTAAAGGGCAATCATTAGTCACATTGGTGCAGAGCAGTGTGATGAGATGAATATGAGACTTGATTCATAACCTGGATGAATAGAAGACACTTTTCAATGAGAAGGTAAAAGGGGCAGCTCTAACATGAAAGAGTCCACAACACTTAACGGCTGTTCCTCTCCTGCAAAGAAATCATTTTGCGGCATATGAAAATGAATTAAGATGACAGTGCCCATCATCATGTGAAATAACTTGTGACTCAGTGTTGGCAGTCACCTCAACTGTGGACAGAATCTTCATACAGACGTTTTCTGCTTTACAGAAATCTGAAAGCACGTGCAGTTTGGAAAGATGAATAAAAGACTCTACAGCTCAATTTGCTTTGCAGAGGAAGACTTAATGCTAAAACTGCTACCCTGAACAAGAGATGAAAAATAAAAATGTCTTGTTTCAAAGCTGTAGTGAGAAAAATGCAACAGCTTTGCCCTGTGCTTTGACCAGTTCTACAATGAATGGTGACATTTGACTGGCTCCTCACTGTGAAGGGAAATTTAACACAACTGTGCTGGTGTCTTAAAGGTCAACTGTCCCTCTCTGACATTCCCTTCTTTAATAGGAGAGTTGGCATCACTGCATGTGGGAGCAGTCAGGGTCTGCTCAGGGTCTTCTCCTAAATAGCCCTCAGTATTGCGCACAGCTGCACAAGACCATTAATGCGTGCCTCTCAAATGTCCATAGTATTCATCTGAAGATCATTTAAAGATCAAGTATACTTTCATCCCATGCAAATCTGCTTACCCTCTCATTTTTTTAATGTGGAAAATTCTTTGCATCAGAAATATGCTGAGGTTGAAGAACAGTTCACAGGATCACAGAAATGTTGGTTGGAAAGGGCTCTAGTCTGACCTCCCACTTGAAGCAGGGATATCTTCAATGCTGGGTCACATCACCCATGGCTTTGTACAGCACAGTTTTGAAAACCGTCAAGGCTGGAGATGCCACAGTGTCTCTGAGTCTTTGCTCCATTGCTTCACTACCCTTCCAATGCAGAAGCTTTTTAAGCCAAAGACAAGAAATCCCGCAGCAATTGAAGTTTCCTGCATTAATGGGATTTTTTTCTTTGTCACATGTCTGGAGTCCTCCATCTGGGACACACTCAGCTGACTGGTGTGAGTTGGTGCTGCCTTTCAACGGTATAAATTACAAACGTTGTATGAACTTAGACTGCAAATTTAAAGCCTGCAAGGATTTGCAGCAAACAAATAAGCTGTGCAATGACATCATTAAACCAATAATGAGAACTTCTGTTTGCTTTTCATTGCATAAATAGGTGAGAGTCCCTGAAAGGGAGCTCTGAGTGACTCATGAAGTCACTTTGCAGTGTGGAAAGCTTAGGGCTGTTCCAGTTTTTGTTATGGAGGAGAGGCATCTCACTCCCTGCCTCTTTCCCAGACCTTTCACTGTGCCACTGTTTCACTGCAGAGCTGAAATACGGTTCTTCAAACATTTATCTAACCCGGACCCTGAGTCTAAGCTCCCTCCCTGCTTCTTGCTGCAGAAAGGGAAGACACCTGCTGAAGTCCTCCACCTCTGCCATGGGTTGCCTTAGTGCCTCTGGCTGAGAGGCAGGACTGCCCACCCCTAACCATTTCCACTTGGGATAGGAATTTCGGCTGCTGTTCCTCACCAGCAGATCCTGAGTAGTTACCTGAGCTAGAGGAGAGGGATGGAGTAGTGTGTGTTGCTCCTCATCGTGCTCCTCCGCAGGTACCTGGAGGTAGGCTAGCCACCAGGCACACGGTTGACGTACGATGACTTCATTACTTCCCACGCATCACATGAGCTGATGCCATCTATATACATGCCTATATGCGTGATTTCAGCTTGTCAACCTAAACTGTGAGGTTATATGACCTAGTTGTGGCAGCCTTTGAGAAGAAGTCAGCTAGGTGTCATTACTTGCTCTGGGGCAATGCGAGGAGCGTGCTGTGGTCTCACGGCTCACCTGCTGCGCGGTGGCATGGGGAGCTGCAGGCAGCTCTGCTGGGTGCTGGGCTGTCAGATTTACTGAAGCATGCTTCATTTCATGCCTGGGGTGGCAGTAAAATGTTGCTTGCACTCTTTACCAGCTGAAATTCAAGAGGGCTACGTTTCAGAGGTAAGTGAAAGGGTCTCTTTGTGAAGCTTATCTGCTAGCTTGCAAAGCACTGTGGAGTTTTTCACGATGCATGGCTGCTACTTAATGCAAACCAGATATTTGGCATGGTCACTGGGTGCTTAAATTCAAAAGTGCCCTTCATACTTCACCTGGTCTGGTGAAAAGAAAAAAGAAAAAAAAAAAAAAAGCAATCTAATACCACCACATGAAACATAAATCCTCCCTGTTTGAGGTGCAAAAATTTCATTGAGCTTTATTTATTGCTTTCCTGCATCTACATGGTCACTTCTGCTTCTCCATCAGGGGAGGAAGTGCCAAACTACTTCCTCAGCTTGACGCCGCCTCAGATGTGATTACTGCCCCCTCTCTACGTAGGAAATGGTGCAAAATTCATCTTCCCATATGATTTCAAGCTCATGTTTTTGCACACAGTTTTGTGAATCTTACTGTTTGTAAAAAGCAGTGAGGCCCATGATTATTTAGCTATTGTAGAGTTCAAGCCTTTCAATTTTCCCCATAGCTTGTGTTTTAATGCTCTGTTGATGGGCTGTGCCTGCTCCTGGAGCCGTGTGTGCAATTCCTGTTGACTTTAATAAAAAATGTATGGGGTATCTGAGACAGAAGTAATTTCATAATAACATTTTCCTTTCTGCCCCATATTGCTGGATTCTACAGCATCTGTTTAATAAGCTTCTTTTTCCCACTGGAGATTCTCCTCAATCCACAGTGGACTGCTGACTACAAGACAACTGACTTTTTTCATCTGAAACATTTTAGCTGAATATTTGGGTCTCCAAGAATGAGGGCCCAGCCACGACTTTCTTTTAAAGATATCCATCTGCCTCCAGTAAATTCTTCACAATATCCAGCTCACAGTCATCACCTAGAAAAGTCATGCAGATGGGGCTTGGTGGCTGACTCCTGCAAGGAGCAATTCTTCCAGAATTTGGTGGGCAGCTGGCCAATATTTCAATCAAGACTTCATCTGGAACTTNGGGTGTTTTGTTTTGTTTTTGTTTGTTTTGTTATTTCCCATTCTGAGCCATTTCTGAGCACAATAGTGCAGTTGTCCATTTCCAGTCATGCATGAACCTGGGCATTAAGGTTTAAGGGTGTTTGGTTGCTTGTTCAGGCTCATTTCTGTTTCATTGGGACCTACCCTCCCCCCAAAAAACCTTCTATCCTCGGGAAGCCTCAACATGTTATGCTGACCTTCCTTCAGAGCGAGCGAGTGTGTAACGTAATAGGTATATAACTGGTCCTTGGGACTGACCTCCACTAGTCCAGCTGTTGCTTCCCTGAGGTAACAACTTTGGGGGGTTAGTGCCAGAGAAACTAAGCAATTCCTTCCCCCTTCTTCTCTCCTGTGTATATCCCAGTGGAAGAAGATGTTTACATGGTGTCAAAAGACTTTTCAAAGACAGATGTTTGCTGCTCTTGTAGTGAAGTGGTTTGTTCTTCAGTAAAGGCTTCACGGATGCTCACAATGAACAAAAGTTCAGTTAAAAGGAGGCTTTCCTTCATATATAACAAATCAATTGCTTTTTAAATTGTATTTATTTTGTATTGAAGTGTCATTTCTAAGGGTGAGTGGCTGACAAAGCCTTTTCAACCTATGTGACTAATCCAAACTCTGCCCACGTCTGTTGTGACTGAACATTTTACCAAGCAATGGTTGCTCAGTGACTTATGTTAAAAGAGCATAGGTGATTCAGTTGAAATGCTAGTGACCTCATGGCAAAAGGCAATGCCACAGCTGGCCTCAATAAAGTGAATTACAGTGGAGGCGGATGTATCTTCTGGAGGAAGTCCTCCAAGTAAGAGCTGCAGGTAGCCTGCCAGAGCAACCTGACGGAACCTTTGCTGACAATATTAAAACCAGACCACCTGCATAGACCAGGGGATGATGGTTACCAGTGCCTTCTGTGCATGCTGCATTCAGGCAAAACAATGAGAAGAAAAAGCCACTTCTGAATGGCTTACCTTGGGCAGTGCAGGACCAGTGATTGCATAGGGGTTGGTCTGCGTCTTGTTTCTGCCCCATTCAAGCTTGAGTAGGCTGTTTGGACTCTTCCATCAGAGGTGTGGAGCAGTGGGAAACACTGGCCTTTCTCAGCATCTGTACTAACAGTGTACCAGATGACAGAATATAGAAAGATGTATTTTGTTGTGTAAGTTTGGAATTTGTCTTTGCTTAGAAAAATAACCAACTTAAAAATGATTTTGCTTTAACCTATGGGAAAACTGTGATCTTTATTGAATGCTCCATGATTTGCTCTGTCATAGATGCTTCTGCAGGTGCTTCACAGGCTGTGTCCACAGTAGGTAGTTTCCAGAGCTTCATTGAGACTTAACTCATCACCTTGACTCTCACAATGCTTTGATGCTGAGAAGTATTTCTCAGTATATCTGAACTGTGCCTCAGCCTAAAACATTATTATCACTTACATTCAACTCTGTAGATGTTTGTGAGAGTTTTGGAAGTTAATGGCAATTTTCTATCAAGATCTTCTGGCCTTGAGATCTAGGCTAATCCCAGCTACAGCCCTGTACTAGGGTGCTCAAGGCAAGGGAGCGTGGGACACTGTTATTGACCTACAGGAACTTCCTAATGGGTTTGGACATAATATTTTAGTGATAAAATAATGACTGTAGGATTTTTCCTGAGATTTGATGTTGCCGAGAAGGATGTTTATCTAATTGCTGTCAGGCAGACCCTTGGTATGAAAGGGCAGTGACCTGAAACTCCCCTCTGCTGGCATCCCAACTGTTTAGTTCTTACTTTGTTATTTTTAAAAATTATTTTGTAACCAAAACAAAGTCCTTAATCTTCTTAAATCATTTTCCTGACTAAGCAAGGGTCTCTGTTATCTCAGCCAAGGAAGCATTCAGTTGGTATTCATTCTGGACAGCATAACAATTCATAGGTGTTACAGAAAAAGAAAAAAGAAAAGCTCTTGGTGGGCAAATTAAGTTAAATTCACAAGAATCTGAGCTAGCTGCTCCAGATCACTAAGACGTTGATGTTTTGCTCCATGTTACTGAGCTGATGGATCCCAACTTTAAACTTTCTGTGCACTCCTAATGTTGTCTTTCTTCCAAACCAGAACCACAGATGCCATTGTTGTGATGGTTTCTGGTAGAGTTGGCGGGGAAGAGATGTTGAAAGTGATTGAGATCCTGGTTTTAATAAGCTGAACAGAAAATAGAGACTATTTATCTACAGACCCTAATGGCTTGAAATCCACCTTTAAACAAATGTCTCAGTTTTGTGGTTCAGGCTACTTCTTGACATGGTGATCTCAAGAATTGCTGTTTAGTAATTGTATCGCTAATTTAGCAATTGCAATAAGTAGCACAAAGGGGTTTCTTTATTATCATGAACACCTAGGACCAGATGTGTTCCTTGTGTTACTTGATTTTAATTGACTTCACATCAGTAACATGGCTCATGTGAATTTGCCCCAGGCTCTCATAATCTAACTTGGGTATAATTGCTGTGACACTCAAAGGATGTGGCAGGAGAATAACATTGATTTCCACTGGATAATCAGGGAAAGATATCAAGGAGGTGACAGGAGACCATTATAATGTAGAAAACAAAGTGTGCCAGCTATCAGGATAGCATGGCCAATGGCACTGGGCTGAGCGTGTGGCAAGAGGACAGGGCTCCATGCAGAAGTGACTGTACGTTGTGAAGCATGTATGTAAAGTCACTGATTTTGTAATGCAGATTCAAATGCAGTGATCTGGGGATGAATTTGCTGTGTTAGACCGCAGCCTACTGCTTCCTGCACAGTGCCCAGTGGGGCAAGGCAGCATCTTCACTCCATGGGCAGCACAGAGTCCTCTTTTCAAGTTGTCTCTGACCTGGTGCTCACCAGGTTATGCAGCAGAAATTAATTCCCGTGTTGCTTCAGATGAACCAACTAAACTTCCCTCTCTATTTTAAAAATCACCAGGTGCTGAAAGACAGCTATGATTCTCAGAGAAGTGAGTGGTAGCCCTGGGTCTTTGAATGCCCACTTGTTTCCTGCATATCCCTCAGAAGAAGCCATATCCTGAGATCTGTAGCCACTTAGGATGCCCACTGGCTAAGTGTCAAACCTCTGCTCCAACTCTACAGCTGAATCATTATAGGACACATAGTCAGAGGTTTGTAATATGTCACAGCACTAACCAGAATTTTCTTCCACTACTAATATACTTGCAGTTTCATTTCAGGATGGATAAAACAGCCACCAGGGATTTCGGCTTGCAGGGGAGCAGATAGGCAGTTGTACCCAGACTTCTCCTCCCATTTTCCAGGAGCAGCTTCAGCCACATCTGGTCACAGAGCAGTTTCTAAGAAACCACCCAGAGTGAGGAGCCATCAGGACCAGTAAAACAGAAAATCTTTTATCCTGACCTGTTGTCCCCTGTCTTGGAAGGACTCTGACAGCTTATGGGTCAAATAGAGGAGGACTTGGTAGTGTTAGGTCATAGGTTGGACTAGGTGATCTTGGAGGTCTCTTCCAACCTAAATGATTCTGTGATTCTGTGAAATAAGTCTTCACTTTCCAGACAAAGCCTTGTATGCCAGTGCCCCTGTGTCCTGCCTAAGAGTGGCAGAGAGGAGCATCCCTGAGTATCTCCACCTTGCATGTGCAGCTCTGGGCCCCATCATGATGTGCTTTGCTTTATATACAGCTCAGCAAATATCACAGCTTAGCTAGAGAGCTGAGCATATGCAGCACTTTTAAAGGTTATTGGTTTAAAGGTTATCAGGCTTACAGAGTTCAGCAATTCTGAGAAGGTTGTTTAATGCTGATATAGAAGAACTACCTTTAAACATGGATTATATTTTTCCACTGAATCCATGTATTGTTGTTCTGCTGTTTGATGATAATAATTTAATTCACTATAGTTTGTTGAACAGTTTTTTGCACAGGAAGAATCTCAGTAATGCAACCGGAAAATGTAGAGAGAACTTGCCCAGGGTTCTCTAAGCCTAGGGGAGAAGGAGTCCCCCAAGAGGTCAAGCTGGGATGGAGTCTCAGCAGCTGGAGAACTGAATTTATTCTTTCTGCTGCCACCAGCCATATGGGAGAAGAGGTAGCAGTGATATCTCTATAGAGATAGGCATCCCATACTGCCTAGCAATAGCCACACATCTACACATCTCTTTAAACTTCGGGAACAGCAAGTTTGGTTTTCCAGTGCTTTGCTAGTAAAAGCAAAATGGGCAGCAGGATCATGACTGTTTGCTACTCCCTGCAGTTTGCTCTTCTGGACAATTACTTGTTTTGACTCTTCCCAAAGCTTGCTCTGACTATGGCCCACCTCAGACCAATGCAACAGGTATATTGATTAGCATGGATTTTTTCCTGATGTTTTTGCACCTGGACAGAATAACCCATATGACTGTTCAAACTGAGGACTCACTGGCTAGATAGCAGCTATTCAAAAGAGGATCTGTGGTCCTAGTAGACCCCAAGTGGAATATGTCAGCAGGATCCCTTTGCAGGGAAGCATCTTGAATCACATAGCAGAAGAACCACATAGCTTGGCCAGCAGGCCAAGCAAAGAGTCTGGTCCCCTCTGCTTGGCACTGGTGACGTTGCATATTGATTACTGTGTCCAATTTAAGGACCCCCAGTGCAAGAAAGACATTGAAAAGCTGGAGCAAGTCCTGCTGAGGGCCATAAAGATAGGCAGCAGGCTGGAGCACAGGGTGTGGGAGGGCGCTGGGATTAGACAGGAGAAGAGGAGGCTAAGGCAGGATCTAATTGCTGTTTTCCTAACCTGAAAGGGAACTACACAGAATATGGAGCCAGACAGTTCTCTGGGTACGTGGAGAAAGATGAAAAATGGTGAGTTGTTGCAAAGGAAATTTTGATTAGACTTAAGGAAAAAATTTCAGTGAGGGTGGTCAAATGCTAAAACAGTTTGCTCAGAAAGCCCACAAAATCTCTATCTCTGGAGATACTCAAAACTTGACAAGGTCCTGAGCAAGCTGATCCAACTTTGAAGATAGCCCTGGGGGGTGAGAAGAGAAGAGGTTAGCCTAGGTGACTTCCAGAGGCCCCTTCAGCCTAAGTAAGTTCTTGTATGAGTATGTGATTTTTTTTTCTCTTTCAAATGTCCTGGACTCACTCATGTGCTCTGTGTTATGGATCAGTGTATATTTAGGCAAGCTGAGTGCAAACCCCTTGGAAAGTAGCATTCCCAGAGCATAAGAGAGAATAGGTCCCATTCATTTCCATAAGAAACTCCCCAGTGTGCCGAAGAAAGGGAAGCTTATGTCATCCTCTCCCCCATCCACAGCCTCTTTGCTTTCAGCTCTCTAGCACAGTCTAACACTTATATGCTGTGTCTTGTACTTATTTATTCTAGAAAGGTCACTTCAGACGTCGTATCTGGATTCTGGGAGGTCCAGGCATGACTCAATCTTCTAGCTTAGCTGATTTAGGTAGCAAGAAGCCAACTGCATTGCTCATGTTCACACATCCAGCATGAGTCAGTAGCTTGGCTTAAAGCTGTAACTGCAGGCTTCTGGCTGCAAGACCTTTACTCTATGACCTGATGCCTCCTTTTTGGTTTGAATTGACCCCAGTCCTGACTTGGTGCTTTCAGAAACCAACCATAGCAGTGTGACATCTAATATGTTAGGCCAGCACAATCCCAGGGTGCTCACGGACAAAGAAACTGCAGATGCGCAGGTCTGGCAAGCTCACTGCCAGCTGCAGGTGCTGGTGTGAGGAGAGCAGCCACATCCCAAATACTGCACTCCTGACTTTTATCACTACACCGGCATTTCCAGATAAAGAGTTTACTTATCTTTCAGTCCTCCTACTGTGCTTCATGATGGACCAGGCACATCCTTAGCACAAACCCTCGTGCCCTGTGAAACACACCACTTGCTTGCACAGCCCTGCAGAATGACTTTGTTGCTTTGGGCCATTATCTGAGGACATTTGATTTCTCTAGTCAGGACCATTTCAGGACAAATTGATGTTTATATCTGTGATATATAACCTGAAACCCTATGCTTTCATCAAGGCAATCTACATTTCTCAAGTAGACTAGCATTGTGATTTCATTTGTCCAATCTTGGAGCTTTTGAAATCAGGCTTTATATTTTCAATATTTGGAGAAACTTGCATGGCCAAGCTTTTCTTATGACCTTTTTTGTTTCTGTGCAAGCCCTCAGGAAGGAGGGATTGCCTTGCAGTGCTAACTAGGGATAAGTTCAGGGTTATGTGTTTGTGGAAGCTGTGTGCAGAAGCACAGCTGCTACAAAACAACACTGGCATGGATGAGGTTGAGAAGTCACTTGACTGGAATTGTCCCCATGGTTAGCAACTGGTATTGCTCCATCCACAATGGGCCAATAAGTCAATATGCAGTTAAGACAGCCTTGCTTTGAGTTTTGTTTTACAATCCAACCCCAAAACAATGGTCACATGCAGTTTCTGTTTTTTCTAGATCAGCAAAGTTTAGAAACATAAAAGTTTGCAGGTTGGCACAATGAGCGTGAAACCAGCAGCTGTTTTCTTTCTTTGCAGTTTCTCTTTTAAAATTGACAGTCAGAAGGGATGACCTTCCATCACGGCTTCCAAAGCTTCCGTTTACTAAGTTTAGTTGACTTTTAACCAGATCACGTTCTCCAGCTCCCCCACTTAAGTCATCCTCTTTCTGCACAGGCTGCTGTCTTCTTCTCTCATGAATGGCCAGTCCCCCTGATGATTAAACAACAAATATAATTTTCTCATATTGTGCAGCAATAGAAAGAATAGAATAAAATGGAGCTATGACTCAGAGCTTGGCAGGCTGTGGAGAAGAGGGGTGTACAAGAAGTGATGAACATGTTGGGGATTTCTGCGCAGAAATTCAATTTTTAAGTACACACTTAGCTGATACAATTAATTAAAAGATAAAATGCTTAAGTACTTGACTAATCTATCTGGGACAAGAGAATAAAGCGGTTTATATTTCTCTAACAGTCTGCAAGTCAAAATAGCAGTATCTACCACTATAGATAAATGACTTGGCAGAATTCCTTTGATAACCTTGATTTCTAAGTCAGCTCTTTTCCTTTCTATAGCAAAGAGTCAGCTGATCCCTCTGATATTTTTAATCCAAATCCATTTTTAATTCATTCCTCTTTCATTTCTAAGACCTACCAGTCACATTTTTCCTCAGGTATATATGCATAATTCCCATTAATTAAGTCTTAATGGCAGTGGTAAAGTGTGGAACTGAGAACAACATGGTCCTATTTAATATATATATATATAATGAAGCTATGCTGTGAGATAACTGTGTCTAGATGAGGCTTCCAAAATAGTGCTTTGTTCATGGAGTTTCATTCTCAAAGTTAAAAACTTCTTTTATGAAATGAGGAGACAACTTCTGGCACAATCATTTCACTTACAGGCTGACTTATTACTGAAGAAACGAGCACTTGTCTTAGATATTTTTCCCAGCCTACATGAAGCAAAAATGCCTCAAAGGAAGCAGCTGTAGGTCATTTTCCTTTCCACAGAACCACAACAAGAGCTGGTGCCTTTGTAGCATTGGATGAGAGTTAAGCCAGTGACAGTCCCAAAGCAACAATAACTGAGAAGATGAGGACAATGGGTTCAAACTAAGAAAAAACATGCTGCCGACAAACTCAAAATAGATCAGATTGTAGCAAAGATGCTGTGGGAGTCTGTGAAGAGACAGGTTAAGTATCAGAAAAGACTCACCTAGAAAAAAATGGAATGGCAAGCTTGATTTGCTGTCTTAAAGTCATGCACATATGAAAAGCTACTTGCTGTTTGTGTAGCTGGAGCTCTGGGAGATGTCCTCTTCCTCTGCCATTCCCCTGGATGCTCTGAGCTTGAGCTTGGAAACTTTGCTGGGAGTGTCTGCTCAGCTCATTCAAATGCCTTGCATGTGCCCACATGTAAGTCCCTTGTACCAAGCCAATGGTTTGCAAGGCAGTGTGGAACTGAGTCCATTGCCCTTCTGAATTCCAGGCTAAGCTTTGTGCAGCTGCAGAAGAGGAAGAAGATCAGCAGTGGAGTGCACAGAGGAGAGATCATTTTGATCAGCTCCACTTCTGGGATGAGGGACTTGTCTCTCCTGGCGACCTTGTGTCTTGGGAAGTTCCAGTATGGGAAACTCCTTCAGCAGCACACAGGGGCGGATGGGTGTGCTTGGTCATGGCTGTGGTGCTGGTGCCCTGAAAGAGGTGACTGCAGTCACATTTATTGACATAACCTGTATGCACTGCTCCCGAAGTCTCCATACACTCCATATTTCTTGTGTTATATCTCTTTCATACGGTATAGTGACCCTGGCATGGACCCAATGCCCTGAATTACTCTTGGAACATGTGGTCTCCCCAGGCAGCTTGGTAAACATCTGCAACTCATATTTACTGTGAGACTAAGGATGAAGAGGGGACTCCCACGTCAAGTGGCTGCAGAGCTGGAAATAAAATGGAAAACACGATAGGTAGGATGAAATGTAAATTGTCAGGAATGTAAACAGAAATTTCAGCCATGTGTGGAAGCAGCAGAGATGAAGCTTTGCGTGTGGTGTTCTCTGTTTGTGTAAGTTGTCATGTGATATGGAGAGCAAAGCTGAGATTATACTCAAGACTTCTTAATTTCTGTTGGTCCAGCAAGATGAATGTGTCTGGATCTTCTTCCTGGTATGGGAACTCTACTTCAAACCCACTTGTGTTACAGAAGATAGTGTGAAAATACATTTTGCATTGTTTATACTGAGATTTAGTGCTCAGAAAAGGCTTGGTATTGCATTTGCCAGCCACTGAATCTATTTGAAGGAGGTGCCTTTTATTATTCCTCCAGATAACAGAACACTTCTGTAATCTTCTGGCACTGGGCTGGCATTGCTGTTGCTGTGGTATTTGCAAGCACTCTGAAAAATATTGAAACACTAACAGGGAACATGCACTCCCTATATTAACAGGGACTTCAAGAGAAATGGTCTGTGTGCTGGATTTGTATTCATCATGTGTCTCTAAAAGGCAGGTCTCTCTTACGCTGAGGTCTGGGAGTGTGGCTTGATGGAGGAAGGCATTTAGCTTGTTGTTACTGAGAACAGCCTGCTACATACCTCTGTCCTAGGAAACCATTTAGAAGAAAAGAGGTTTGGTTTAGGGGAATTGTGTGATTTATAGTCGTAGCTGTTTCCTTTTTCTTTGCATAAGCCCTCTTGAGGTGCACTATAAAAAGCACAGGGAAAGTCAATTTTTACAGGAGCGTGTTTGGAACAGGACTGTATGTGGGAAGGAGCAGTTACTAACGTCTGTATGGGCATTGCCAAAGTTTTCTAGGATGTTATGAATTGCCAGTCATTTCCATCTGGGATAAAGGAATCGGAAGGGTAGGGGAGACTGAAATAGAATTGCTGCTCGTGACTACAGAGTCCCACCAAAACCTATGCTGAAGGAAGCGGCTGAGGCTGCACAGACATGAAAGGGGCAGGAATCTTTCCTTCACTGTAGTTTTTGCTGTTTCAGCACTGGCTCATACAAATGTTGGCAGGACTGCAGTAAGAACAAGTCTTTGACGATGTTACGAGTGGCATCTTTTAGATTTTCTTTTCATTGCAAGCATGAAATTTTCCCATTAATGTATAGTGACTGGAGAATTTTTCAGTATAGAGAGATTTATCTGTCTTCTTACTGAATGATAAACACTTACATTTAATTTCATTATACTGTATTACAAACTATGTTTTAATGGTGTTGACGTAATTATCAATCCAGATTTGTCTCTGTGGCAGGCTTTGTCTTCCTCATTACTTACCTGTTAGTCAGTGCTTGATTTAGTCACGATTTTTGCCAACATTGATTTTAGATATCTCCAACTGACTGATAAAGATTCTGCAAAAATCCTCACTCTTTGCAGAGAAATGTGTATCTGTGCTCTCTCTCCAATATTGTTTCTTTTCTGTCTTTCTGGGGGAAGATCCTAAGAAGCTTTTAAACAGGATAAAAACATACTTATTAATCCTAGCCCTAAGTTAATTATTGAGGATCTGATTCCAAAAACATCAAAAGGAAATAGAGAAGCTTCATGTCATGGCCTAGAATTTTGGTCTAGGGAGCAAATAAATAAATTAGTATGGACATCCTAAGTTTGTATATTAGAAAAAAAGGGAAGAGCCCAAAGCACTGTTTTTCTTCCCCACAAAAGAGTTTGATCTCTGAGTTAATGTACAAGAAGGCCAATTCCAGTCTAGTCCTCAGGAGGCTCACAGAGAACGTTTTCAAACCTCAGTGAGATGAAATGGGGGAAAAAAGTGAGAAACATAGATATTAAAAATGAAAAAAAAATTATTTCCCAGCCTGATATCTTCTGAGATAATACAGGGAACGACACCTACTGATATTAACACTTACATTGGTAATTTCATTTGTTAATCTTGTTAACATGCTATTTTCCCTCTATTTCAGTTAATTAAAAAAGACAGATCTGACCTGACAATGGTCTCCATGGTGCTTGCAATCACACTTTCCAAAATCCTGACACACTGCTGTTTGTTATCACATTTTCTAGGGTTTCCTGTTGTTTTTCAAGCCATTTTTCACAATGGAATAAGAGCTGATAGGAGATAACATGCCAAACAAGGTTCTGTGAGTTTTTGCTTTGAAAGCAACAGTAGTGAGAAAGCCATCATTTGGTAAGATTACTGGGCAAGGTTTTTGAGATAAGCATTTAACTGACTAAATACAGGCTGTTGGAGAGCAAAGCTGTCTGCAAATGTATAAAGCAAGACAGATCTATAGTCTCTGTCAAAAAGCAAGCAAAATCATTCCACTGCTCTTCTGTTCCTTTAATTCAACACAGTAAGAAGTGGCTTTTCAACTTGGGTCCTGATATATTTGCTTGCATCACTGTTAATAAAACAAATCAAGCAAAAAGTAAAGGAAAAGACCTCTTTCTTAACTCTCGCAGCCTTGCAGTTTTTTCCTTGACTGATTACAAAGTTCTTTCCATATACTAATTAATCACATTAAAAGGCCACACATGCTGATATATTCTGTCAATTTTCAATGCCAAATATCTTTGCTGCCAGCAGGCAAGAAGAAGTTAATGAATGGAAGAGATTATATATAGAAATAATTCAGCTGGTAAAATGATGAGCAAGTAAAAATGAGACCCACTAAGTGGAGCTAAAAAGAAAGAAATAAATTAGTAGGTTTAGATGATGTCCAAAAGAGTTCTGTTAAAGTTATGGCTAAAGTACTTTTATTATACACTAAATAGGTCTTCACCTGAAACAAAATTAAACTTCAGTGAACTAGCCAGAAGACAGAAGAACTTCTTATTAGTGTTATGGAAATTACCATCATGAGGTCTGTTTGAACTACATAGTGAAAGACAACTTAACAGGATAGTTTTAACTCTTGGTCAATATCTGAGATGTCCTGAAAACCCATAGAACTATTGAGCCATAGGATAATTTGGGTTGGAAGGGGCCTCTGGAGGTCCTCTGGTCCAATCCCTCACTCAAAGCACACCCAGTTACAGCTTGTTGTTCAGGGCTTTGTCCAGCTGAGTTTTGAGTGTCTCCAAAAACGGAGACGCCACTTCCTCTCCAACACCCATTTCAGTATTTGACCATCCTCATGGTGAAATAAATGTTTCCTGAAACATGATTGGAATTATTTTTGCAGTTTTCGTCTGTTGACTCTTGTCCTATTGCTATACACCTCCGAGAAGAGCTTGAATCTGTCTTCTGTGCATCTTACCATTATGTTGCTGTGGCCAGCAGTGAGATCCTCCAAGTCTTCTTGTCTTCAGACTGAACAAATCCAGCTCCCCCTGCCACTACTCATATATCTGTGTGCTTCTGAATGTCTGCTTTCTCGGTTGACTATAGCATAAATTGCACTGTCTAAACAGGGCTGGAATGAATCTGAGTCATCCAAGAGGGAGGACAAGGTCGATGGACTTTGTTCATAATTTGGGGCTTCTGATCAAAAATTGTTTCAGAAATCCCAGGGTAAAAGAAAGAAATTACTGGCCCAGGAGTATGCTGCACTTCATGGTAGCAACAGAAGAGGCAACTTTGAACAATCTGAAAGGATTCATCCAAACTAGATTTGTCTGGCACTGAAGGCTTCTGCCTCGTCTCTAGTGGAATTCTCCACTCTTGGATCATTTGGTTGGTTCCAGACAGTTGAGATAGCCAGTAGTGAAATGGTTAACCTGAAAAAGAAATTCTAGTAAACAGGCTTTGTGTTAACAGCACTGAGTTCATGACTCTTGGACAGCTGTTGTTTCCATCTGTATAAAGATGTTGTATTCAGAAGGCTGTACCTACAACCCTAAGAACCTTTCTTTTCCAACACAAGTTCCTCAGACTCTGGTGAGGTACTAAGCAGCTTTTGGTAGGAAAGAACCACCAGGTATCTGCTGATTGAAGATCAGAAGCATCAAAGAGAATTAAACTCAAATAACTTCTGAAAAAGCTAAATAAAAATGTATAATGGGAAGAATGGATTAGGAAAACAAATCACAGTAATTCCTTCTGAACATGATAATTTTCTCATAAATAGAAAACAAACTGCAGAACTGAAACCAGTAGCTTGCCTTACTGAGATATGCTTTAACAAATGACTATGTACACTTCTTTCTGTTAAGTGACCAGACTGCTTTTATGGTAGAAGGATTTTGAGACGAGGAAACGGTCACTGTCCAAAATACCCCCGGTCATTGCAACAGAGCTGCTGCAGATCAAGAGAACATGAGGATGGTGATCCGCCTAGAGGTGAGGTAATGGGGTTAGGCAATAGCCAGATTATGCAGCATATTTTCTTAAAGAGACAACTAATATACAGGCCATGGTTTCTCCCTGTCGATCCTTCAGTCCCTGGAAAATGATGTATATGATAACATGAGATGGTGGCACCAAAGACAGATTTACCAGGGACTCCAAAGAGTGGCTCAGAGCTCTGCAGAGGGAACCTGGGTTCAGGCATATGGCCAGGAATCACTAAAGACGGGGTTGTGTGAGAGTTGTTCTCAGGGAGATACCGGTTACAAATTAAAGGGGATGCTCTCAGCAGTGGTTTATCCTATTTAAGCTGAGCAGGGATTCCTAGTCTGTAAAGCCGTACAGGTCACCAGGGACTGAGGTTTTCAAGATCCACAATGAACTCAATTCAAAACTTGCTCCCAAACAAATGATTGACTAAAATTTCCAGGACCCCAAACTCTGAGCTTTGCTGCACAGGAAAATTCCACAGAGGGCATTTTGGTCCAACCTCTTTAAAAGTGCAGTGTCCTTGCTCTTCAGAGAACTTCAGAGGAGCTCGGCAAAGCAACTAGTTTATGTATGTTTTCACTTTTTAAAAAATGGTTACCTGATCTCACTTTAATGCATCATATCCTGTACTTTTTTCAGTCACAATGAGCACTGACCATCCTTGTGCACGATGTTTTATCTGGGCTTGCGTGGGGGTGAGAGAAGGAAGTAATAGGGAAAGAGATTCTCCTTTATTGAAGTGGGTGAGATACAGCAAGGGTGATTTAAAAGGAGAAAATCTGGCACAAAGAGAGAACTGCTTGTGCCTCCGTTCTCAGTGGAGTTTGAGTCATTCATGCAGTGCAGTATCTAGGGAGCCTGAGTGACTCATACATTGCTAACTATGGAGAAAAAAATATATATTTTCTGAAACATTCAAGCATTACTCACATTTTCACTTAGTATCAGCTGATTCTAGTAGCCTTATTCCACCTTTTGGGAGCTGCAAGTTAGTACGCTGGGCTATATAAAAGACAGATTGGGCTCAAGCTCCCTTTAAAGAGATGAACTATATCTGGCATTGGGCACCTTGCCTAGATTAGGAAGTATTTTGAGTGCCCCTCAGTTCAACATGGAAGTTATTATCTTTAACAGAGAGGAGCTGGGAAAATTGTGAAACTGACATTACAGCTAACTTCAATAGTTCTTGATAACTGTCTTAACTTTACTTTGTGACTCTCATCTTAAAGGCATCTCAAATGTTTGTCTAACTGTTAACCAGAGCACATCCAGGGATTTCTTACCTGCTGCTGAACTAGTGCAATTCCTAGGGTCTTCAGTGCTCAAAATCATGGAACCATAGGCAAAAAAAATGAGTCTTCTCCTGGCTGAACAAGCCCAGCTCTCTCAGCCTCTCCTTGTATACGATGTGCTCCAGTCCCTGGCCAGCTTGGTGGCCCTCCACTTGGATTGCTCCAGTGTGCCTGTGCCCTTCAGTATGGGGGAGCCCAAAATCAGACACAGCATGTGGTCCAGATGTGGTCCCACAAGTGCTGAGTAGAGGGCAATGATCAATTCCCTTGACCTGCGGGCAACACTCTTCCAACTCAGCCCATTGTACTTTTGGGCTTTGCCACAAGGATGCACACTACTTATGAGCAATGACCTGACGTGGGTAGTGTAGATGCATAGCATGCCTGCGCCGTGCTAAGATGACCTGGAGACATGTTAGGACTTCTGTATATGTTCACCCTGTCCATAATTTCATCCACTTTGAGGAATACTGTGTAGATTATGTCGTAGATCCCTGGAGTAAGACCAGAAGTTCCCAATTTATGAGAGGAGAATGAGTCACTTCAGTTTCAAAGAAAAGTGAAATGAGATAGACCCTTTTTGCAGATAGTTTTGAGATCTATGGAAAAGTGCTGCATAAGAGTTAGGTGTTTTACATAATATTTTTGTGAATGTTTGTGTGAAGTAGGTCCCTGGTACAAAATTCTACCCCAAAGCAAATTTCAACATTTGTGCTGAATTATTCTAGGAACTTAATATTATAATATATCACTGTGGCTAAGAGCTTAGTATGAATCAGAAGAAGACTCAATATTTTTCAGGAGAATGGGGATATCTAGTTTTATTAGCAAGGACTACAAGATAAATAAAAACTTTGTGAGTTCCGGAAAGGTTGAGGATCCTTAATAAAAGGTATGTTTGCTCCAAATAAATAGGAATGGAGGAGCCATTTCTGTTAGAAGGAGTATTTCCACAACTGTCTGATGCAAATTCATGTTCCTTCCTCTGAAGTACCTGACAGCCCTTCTCAGAGAACCAAGACATTGACCTCATACTGGAAAGGTCCAAGATTTCTAGTGCTGAGAAACTGAAATATTTCACCAGAGACCACTGAGAGCCTTCCAGTGCATCCCCATGACCCTGTCCTCTACACAGGAAGGCAAAAACATTTTCCTGCAGTTGGATGGGGAAGAACCAGAGATGTTCAGCTGCTGAAACCCAGAGAAACGTAGGATTTACCTCTTCTGAAGGCTTAGCAGAGCGCTCAAGAATGGACATGGATACAGCAAGCTCCATCTGGCCCTGCAGTGTACTAGGATGTCAGATGTAAGTCACCTGGGCCAAAACTACAATTAAGCCCACTTCTAACTTGTGTTTCATTTACTTAGCTCCCCTTTTCTTAATAAATCAATACATTTATTGAATTAAATTAATGGTTTCTAATGGATTGGACTCCTTCTAAAGTCTGGATAACAGGTATTGAAGTCAACAAGTGTCTGCTCCATTCTCAATATGGTGGTAATGTTCAGGACCTTCACAGGGGAGATGTGGGCATCCCCAGAGTTTAGTCAAGTGTGTTCCGGAGTGTGCATATCTCAAATAGAGACAGATGGTTTTTTGCTCACAAGAAATATGTAGGTTAATTCCGTAGGGAAATGTATAAATCTTTATCTGATTGCACTTCAGGGGTAATTTGAGTAGAACAACTTCAATGGGAATTGTGGGAAGCACTGAAAAGTCAGGTTACTCAGTTTCCTGCGTATTGAGATGTTTAGTGTTAGGCAATGCAGCTGGAAACTGTTAGCCAAGAAGTGAGGCAACGCTATTGCAAAATGTCTTTAATGTTTTGAAAGGTAATTGTTAGGAAATGAATCAAGAGTGGGACAGAAAATGACATTATGTTACTAAGTAATGGGTAGTGTAGCTGTGAATGCAGGATGCAGTTCTGGTCCCCCCACCTCAAAGGCAGAAGAAGGGTGGAAAGGACAATCAGGAGTATCAAATGGTTTAATGACTAAAAGAAACAAACTTGACCAGGAGTCTTCATTTAGGAAAACAGATAGTGGAAAGTCTATAGAGACCTGTATATCCTATCGGGGTCTGCTGAGTTTGGAGTGCCATAAAGAAGACAAGCAAAGCAGAGGTTATTCACTATTTCTCACAATGTAAGAGCTAGAGGGGCTCCAGCAATCAGCAGGTTTGGCACAAACAAATGAAAGTGTTGTTTTTTTTTTTTTTCACAGATTACCTATAAAATTTTGGAACTGATGTCTGTGGTAATTGTGAAGGTGGAAACCCTACAGAGACTGAAGCCAGACTGAACAAATTAAATCTGACTGATCATTAAGCATGATATTGCAGATACAATCTCTTGCTTGGGAAGTACTCCAACCCCTCCTTTAACAGAAGCCACCAAGAAGATGGGTCACTTGTACATGCCCTCAATTCTACTGTTCTTCTTGTCTCTTCCCTGGTTCCTACTGTCATTCCTGGGGCACCATCCTTTGAGGACGGCAGAGTTATGCATTTTTTCTTGTGTTTTGGGATCCTTGCTTCCCACAGTGATAGGCTTCTTTCACCTACAACATATACAAACTCTTCTACCTCAGGGACATGAGCAGAAAGACGTGTCCAGGGGTAAGGAGTCATGGGGAAGCAGAGAGTGAATGGATGGGAAGAGAAGGGATGAGAGGGCTTTGAAGGGAAAGGGAGAGAGTAGCAAATTAGGTGTCCTCAGGGTAATTGTTTGCAGCTCAGGAGAGGGAGAGGAATGAGAGATGGCTTTGGAGAGTGGGTTCTTGGCAGCGTTAGTAACACACATGGGTGCTGAGCTGGGCACTGCCTGTAACATGCAGGGAAGAGGAGCTGGTGGGCAGAGTGGGGAGATGCTGGCTGCCCTTGCTGGCAGAGGAACCATGGCTGGGATGCTCCAGAGCTGTAAGCAAAGACAAAGCAGGGTGTCTCTGCTGGGGCAGAGCTGGAAATGCTGGGATCTGAAAAGCTGGGGTGGCATTGTGGCGAACTCAAGGTGGGGGACACCATGGGCTACCTGGGAGGTGGCCATGTCCACCAAGGCTGTGACCACACCTTGGGCCAGATGCAGCATGGTGGGGAGCCCTGTAAGCACCGGGACATGCTAAAGGGAGGTCAACCTTCAGAACACCCCATCTCACCTTCCTTCTGCCTCATCCCACTGCTAAGCAGGGATGGACACGGACACAGCCACAGCGGGGACCCAGGAGAGGAGCTGTGTGGCAGGTCCAGGCTTTGCTTTGCCAAATGCCAACAGGCACACACTGTATGGGGTCACATAACAGGGGAAAGACACTTGTCACTCCCAACGTCTCCATCACATTGAACCTCAGATTTGGAGTGGAAACTCTGGAGCAAACACTGCCATTTCCTATTACTCTGTGTGCAACGTACTGCAATGAGGTCCTCCCTGGTGGGTCTCCAGGAGCTACTGTAACTCTCTGTGTGTGCTGTATACATTCAGAAGGAATCAGCCTCACCAGCGAATTAACGCTGCTGGTTTCACTCCACTGCTCTGCTGCATGAATAATCACAGGAAAAATTTGCATTCATTCAACAGTGTGTGGGAATGTTTAAATTATAAAACTTGCTTTCATTTAATTAAGGGGGGAAACAATAAAAAAATCATCATGCATGTTAGCCTAAGATCCTTAATTTACTATAAATGAAAAGGTTGCTGTCAGTTTACATTCAGTCTGGAAAGATGAATAATTTGTTTGATCACTTGAGAAACAGAGGATCATGTTGCCCAGTGGTTTGTTTTTATATTTCAGCAATAGTGTCCTTCTCATCCGAGGTTAACTAGAGTTACAGAACTGACAAAGCACCACGCTGCTGTATTTCTGGCTTTATCTCCTTTGATAGCTACTGCTGAAGCAGAAGGTATCCTTACAATGAGACATAAAAATATGCAGGAATCATCAAGAAAAAAAGCTTTCTCTTGCACCTCTGTAAAACCAATTTAAATCTAAGTGAATTGACTGTATTTCTTAAAAAAAAAAGAAAGAAAGAAAGAAAAAAGAAAAAAAAGGAGAAACTTAGGAACTTGCAGTAGCAATTTTTTTTGGAATGACAGCATTTTGACTAAAGAAAGTCCTTCAGGGAGTGTTCGCATTTTCCTGTTCACAGAAGAATAGAATCTAAAAGAGAGAGCATTTCTCCCCCTTCCCTTACTGAACTGTGCAGTGTAAGTCAGTCCACATTCCCATCCCTCAACTGGATGATGCTGAAGTTAAAGAAAGATCCCACCTGGATGTCTCTGGGTTCCTCGGGTGTAAGTGTTTGCAGTAAAGGAACAGATGCGCAGGTCTGGAAGAAGAAGTGTCAGTCATGGGACATCATTGGGGCAGCGCAGCTGCTGGGGATGGTGCTGTGAGGGTGGGTGGTGGCAGGGGATGCTGCTGATGCCCACGGATGGGGCCACCTCTATCCTTGCACCTGCCCTGAGTAGGATTTGACCATCAGCTCCCTTCACATTCAGCAAAAATACACTTGTGGGCCGTGGGTCCTCTCATCCTAAGGTAACCAACCAAATGTATTCAGAACCATCCCACTCTGAAAGTGCTGCCTAACTCTCAGAAGAGCTGGGGGTGACCACCCCATGCCCTCTTTGCAAGCAAGGAGCTCAGGGAGAGAGCCAGGTCCTGCCTGTTGGATTGTGTGCTGGGCACAGATGCAATATGCCCTGATTTGGGGTGAAACAGCCTTTCCCCTGCATGTTGCCTAGCCAGCTTGGTATTTACAGCTGGGGAAGGACAACAGTGCCAATGGGCTACAAAACATGGGCGAACCCAGACATTGACCTGCCCTTACCGGCAAAGCACCTTGTTGACCTCTCCAAGGGCCCTTCACACCCAGGAGGCAATAAACACATACGTCACTGTAGCCTCTCCCTGTGGCCTCCATCCCAGTATGCAAACAAAAGTCAGTCTGGGAAAGGTCACAGGTTTCTTGGGTTTCTCCCCAGGATCCGTGCTTGGCTGCTCCCTCTGCCCTGCCTCCTGCCACCACCACTGCTCCCCACGCATGCCACTGGGATGTTGAAACAAAAAAGCTTGTCTTCGTTTCTGATGGGGATCACCGATTTCTGGAAAGCGTGTGCAATGCTTGGCAGCTTCCTGATTGCAAGCAGTCATTGTGGGTTGGGGAGGGATTTCTTATTCAGTCCTGGATACTTTATTAATTAGAAGATAATTTAGGTCAAAACCTCAGACTTTGACAAATCTGGGTTTGTGCCCTCTGCCAGATATAAAACTGGCAGGTCCTTTATGGCTGATGTAGGCACGGGCTCAAGCTGCTTCTCTGGCCATGTTCTCCTTCATGGTACATCCGCTTCAGTTAGTCTCCTTGGGTGGATCTGCTCCACCCTGGGAAAGTCCTCAGCTAATACAGCACCTACTCAATCAGACCTAAACACCAGACCAGGAATTTGTCATGAGACTACGAAATCCTTTGTTTACACATTTGTTTAAAAAACAATCCGCCTTTCAGAAGGCTGAAACCACCACACTGTGCCCTCCACTATTACGTTTGACTTCTCAAATGCAATTAATCACACCTAATTCAGGCAGCTGAGAGTCTGATGCCTGGCATCCTGGGCTCCTTTTAGAGTTGGCTGGTATCAACAGGTCTGTCTAGGGAGTGTTTAATGTGACATGTTGTATGTCGTACCTTAGGACTGTGCTCTGGAGGTATCTATTTCTCCTCATCGACTGTAAGTGGAATTTATGGTGACCAGCTCAGACATCCAACCTCCAAGTGCTTTAATTAGAGTAAATTAATCCCTTTGCTCCTGTTCCAATACCATCTCCTCTTTGCCATTTTCTTTTCCTTTTCATTGTCTTTCAACCATCTGTAGTGTCCTGACATGCTAACTGGTGAGCTTTTCCCACTACAGACTTTATCTTTATTTGTATTTCTGAAGCACCCTCTACAGAAGCTCCTTCAGCCTGACCCTGACCCTGGGGGCTGCTATAAAACAAGCTGCTGCTGAGCTGAAGGGGGACAGCAAGGTCCAACTGCTGCTGTACGTGGCCCAAAGTTGCGCTCATCATACCATGTACATCTGAAATGCAGCAATAGCTATTTTCTCACAGCCTGCAGTCTTATTCTGGGGCTTCCTCCTCTGGGCAGTGATGTCGGGACTGTTAGGCAGCACTAACACATCAGCCCTGATGCTGCTATAGGTTTTGGGTAAGGTGGTGACTGCTGCATAAAAAACTGACCCTCTTCTCCAGGAGCCAAGAGAAGGCTGATGAGAAAAGTCATTTCACAAGCCAGTATTGCCCAGAATAAACAAAACATTTTCATGTTCTCTGCTCTTTCATTCTCAGTCTCACTTTTCATTTAAGCCATGTTGCAATAACCAAGGATTTTTGACCAGCAGGGCTGGGAATTTGTTTTTCTAGCCCCGGCACCATGCAGGGCAGGACCTCCCTGCAAGGACTTTGTGAACTGTAGCACCACAGACATCATCAACATCAGGGATAATGAAAGGGTGTAAAACCCTGACGCAGTGACCTTGAGACTGGGCTTCAAAAATGGTGGTGGCAGTCCAGCCATGATTTTCTGAGCTCATTGTCCAGGAGGTGTTATACAAACACAAGGAGCATCATTCACACACAGGTAAACCAACAGGCATTTTCCATACTTTAGTCTCTGCTCTTCTCTATCTGGCATAATTTTTCTGGACTTCATAATTTTTCTTTTAAATTAAAGTTCATTGCGCTCAGTCTAAATTCTTGTTTCAGTGTAGTCATCTAAGAAATAGCACAAAATCAAGCAGGAAGTTAGGAGGAGGTGTTTGGTGACCAGGTGAATAAAGAATAACTCAAGCTTTCCATCGAGGAGGTGGTGTGAAAGAGCAAACCATCCTTGAGGACAGTGTATGAAAGGAATAACACGATGCAGTTACCTGAGATAGCCCAGACGTCCTTTTAGGCCCTGTGATTCACATGACATTTGGGCCTTATTTTCAGCTTCTCAAACATCTATAATCCTGCTGTTATTATTTTTAGCTTGCTTTGCTGAAGAAGCAAGGCTGATGTGATGAGGCCGCCTGTCTGTCTGTTGCCCTTCCTCCCAAAAACCCCATGAACTTGCTGGCCTCTTTCAGTCCAGTCTGACGGCAGGATGGAGGTCTCAGTGTGAATGATCCTACACATGCCATGAGGATCAGCTGCTTCTCAGGAAAGGATAAATCCAACTCCTCGGGAAGGGGTTACAACCCTGCTAGTGGCATCAGCCGGGTGGGTGGTGGCCGCGCAGATATGCATCAGGCAACAGGGGCGTGGGAAATATGAAACCTGAAACAGCATGTGCCCTCACCTGCAGGAGGTAGCTGGGGTATTGCCATGCAAAGGTGAGGAGACAAAGGAGACATTTCTGTGGAAAACCAACCCTGCAAACCCCAGCTCTGCAGCTCAGCAAGCATCATCTGCATTCATAACCCTGGGTAACTCTCCAGGTAAAGGATTCTGCTCTCAGCATTTTGCCAGTTAACTACCTCTTGATGCAAGCTGCTTCAGACATGGGTTTGATGCGACTACTCAAGCTATATATGTCTGTATTTATATTGCACACCCACTCATGCATGAGAGGAGAGCAAGGATTCTCTGGGGACCTTGCCTTCAGCATGAGAGCACAGTGTGATCAGTCCCAACCTTAGATTTCACGACTTGATCCATTGTCCGTCTTCCCACACTGCCGAGGCAGCGTTGAAGCACACAAGCAAATGCTGCAGCCTGGCAGGGAATAGAAACGCCTGCTTAGGTTTGTCTGCTGGGGCTGTGCAACCTGTAACAGGAACGAGAAATTCTTCTTTGCAGGAACAAACCTGCTTCATGCAACGGTCTCACAGCTCTGAACACTTTCAAGGCTGCCATACCTATAAGCTGAATAATCAGGACAAAGATACATTTCCTTTCCTACAGGGCATTTCCTTCCTTCCCAGGTCTCTCCGGACTGCATCATTCACACTATTTTGCAGGTACAAGAGGATGTAATCCCACCCAGGTGCTTCCAAGACCCCCCCCCCCAGTGACTGGCAGATGCTGAAAGAGCCCCCTTCTTCATTTTCAAGCTTTTCTCCACTTCTATCAGGATCCTGCTCTGCAAATGTCATGTGTAGTGTTTTGTTGCCTAAATTTCAACTGCAGCCACATGATCTGCTCGTCCATGAGCAAAAGGCTTCCCCCGTGTCAGAATACAAATTGCAGCCATGAATTCACCCTTGGCTAAATCGCATGTTTATTCCAGCTGTGAACTCTGCTCCTGCGGGGAGGAAATCATTACCAACATCAATTCCCTGCGAGGGGAGGGCCTCAGGAGGGAGAAGCACAAACACCGCAGAAAAAGCAAGGCTGACGTGCTTGTTATGAATAAAATACCCAGTCCAGCTTTAATCATGGCTCAGAACAGCATAGGAGGCCTGGTTTATGAGGCATAGTACATGCACTTTTTCCCCCCAAGGGGAGTTTTATTTTAGGTGATAAAAAAGAGGAGAAAACACTGGAAAGTCAGGGGAAAGTGGAAGGATCCTTTGCAGAACAAGCGTCTATTCATGTCTGCCCGGTGTGGAGTAGAGAAGCAGTTTTGCAGTTTCCCTGTGTCCCAGTCTGCCCACTAACCGGCATGCTCTGGTCCCTCCCGTGGTGGCACCCCAGGCACACGTCCCTCTGACCCTACTCCTGCTCCAGCTGCTGCACTCAGACCCCCACACATCCATGCACCATGAACAGGGTCCCTTGACCAGGAAAAGAGTTAGAAATCACAGAATCCTTTAGGTTGGAAGAGACCTTCAAGATAACCTAGTCCAACCTATGACCTAACACTAACAAGCCCTCCACTAGACCATGTCACTAAGCTCTACATCTAAACGTCTTTTGAGTACCTCCAGGGATGGTGACTCAACCACCTCCCTGGGCAGCCTGTTCCAATGTCTAACAACCCTTTCAGTAAAGAAGTTTTTCCTAATATCCAACCTAAACCTCCCCTGGTGCAACTTTAGCCCATAAATGGTGTTTAATGAGGAGACAGGACAGCCTGTGCTGATCAGGGCAGGGAATGACCGGACAAACAAACTGACCAGCCCTGGTTTGCATGCATACAGACCCTTTTATCCCCTTATCCCTCCATTTTCCCATGCTTGTTCCTCCCCAGGTGACCTTGATCCCTCTCTCCCCACCTTTGATTCCTCCTGTAAACATCCCATAGTGTCATGCAATCCCCAGATGCCCTTCCCCTGCACCCCACAGTGTGCCCCATGCCCCCAGGGCCATGACCTCCTCAGGCTGTAGGGTGGCACAGGGAGCTTCTCCCATGGACTGCTGGTGACAGGGCTGAGGATCCCCTGGGGGGGGCTGTTTTGGGGTTGGTGTCTCCCAGAGGTTAATGGGGCTCCCCGGGCTGCCATGGTGCCTCTGGGCTCCCCCTGTGGGTGGAGATGGCCCTTTGATGGCTCCGATGGACACCATTGATGGTTCTGGTGATGGGCTTGGGGGGAGTGGGGCGGGGCAATTGGCCATAAATCACTTCAGATTACTGGGGTCTAGAAAGGTGCCTATGTCCCAGCACTTTGCAGTGTCTCTTCCCAAAAGCAACCACATCTGGGTGATGGTGAAGGTGTGGGACACCTCCAAACAGCCAATTCACCTCTGCCATTCCTCAAAGGACAACTGAGAGGGAGACATCCCCTTCTGGTTTTGCTTCCAAATTAGCATTTGTTTTACAGTAATCTCTTATCCTTTGTTGCATGTGAAACAATAAAAGGCTTTGGTAAATGACTTCGGTAACCAAGCTCTTGTTTTATTTTATGGTTTAATGTAGCAACTGTTAATTGCCTTGTATACAAAAAAAAAAAAAAAAAAAAAGATTTTTCCCAAACTGTTTAATAGCACGAAGCACAAACACTTTTATGTTTTCAATGCATTATTTGGTAGGTTTCTGGTGAGCAGGATTTTCCTCAGAGTCACCAGTGGGTTGTGGTGAGATAATACAGAGCTGGAGCACAGCTTTGGGTCAGCAGCAGCCAAATAATGATGTCTTTCAGTGCTCACTTGGCAGCACTGGCTGGCCCTGAGTCCTTTCTTATCAACAGACAGGGCTGTAGCAACACTTTGAGAAGTGTCTGAAATCAAAACCTGGAGGTGAAATAAAAGCCACCTCTACTGACTTCTGTGTAGTGCCATTAGCTCGCCTGGATTCCATCTGTTAAGCTCTGCTACGGCTTTCACCCAAGTCTGAGGAAATCTATTGCTGTTTTGTTCTTTTTTTTGCCCTCAGGTCAGAATGGTGAAATACAGCTTTTGCACGGACTTCAAAGTCCCTAAGGACTTTTCCACCTGGGACACCCTTAAGTCAGCTGCCTGGTCCCCGTGCTGCCCATGAGAAGACCATTCTGTCTTTCTTCAGGACAGTCTTAGGGGGCTCTTGCTGGGCTTCAATATCCAATATCTGCACAATACCGCAAATAGGTCAGTGTGGGAGCAGGGAGCAAGGGGGAAGGCAGGGAGTTCTTTGGAGCACACCACAGCGCTCTCCGGCCACGTGCTCCCAGCTGCGCACCTCTAGCAGCTCGCTGTACTGGCTGGAGCAGTGTCCCCAGTCCCTGTTTGATCATGAAGCCAGTGGCACTGGGACACTTCCTCCTAAGGATCTAGAAGGAACCACAAATGCTTTTGTCCCCTTCTCCCCACTTACCTGGCCCCAGACCTGCTGGCTGGAAGGGCACTGTCTCAGCCATCTCACCTCACCGGCTTAATATCTACCACTCGTGTTGGCAGCAGCAATGATGGGACCTGGTCAAAACCGTACTGAATTGCTCAATCACCTCTGGTAGACCTCAGCCCAAGTGCGCAGGGATCCAGTGATCCACAGCCAGCTTTGCAGCTGAGGGAGATCATTTCACCGGCCCAACGGTACCACTAAGCACCACGCATCTGTACAAGGGCTCGGATTTATTAAAGGTGCTATTAAAAGGCCTGATGGGTATTGGTGAGTAGCCAGCACCTCTGGCAGTAAGAAAACTCTTAACCTGATGTCTAAATCTGAATGTCAGCAGCCCTGGAGACAGGGTCCTCTTTCACCATCTCTTCCCTGCTGCATGGCTGTTGGGCAAGCAGGGCACCAGCAGGGCAATGCCACCCTGCAGTGACCACAGGGACAGTACCACAGCAAGGGCAGGGGGCTCTGACCCCCTGTAGGTATTGTTGCAAAGAGCTCAGCAGTACTCACGTTACTGCTGGTACTACTCCTCATAAACTTCTTGCAGGTGCTCTAGAGACCAGCAGCCCACCTGCATGCCAGCTCCCTGCCTCCTCTTCTTATTGGCATGCCCTGTTGTAATGGAAGAACACAGGGATCTGTTTTTTTTTTTGTTTTTTTTTTTACATCTCAAATTAGCTGTGAAAATTCGTATGAACATTTAGTTCTTTAAACAGCCAGTACTAATATTCCCTTTGTTTACACTCAGATCTATTTCTGGCCTTATTTCAGAAATTAATCATTGCACACGTAGCATCTTTCTCCTCCAGCTTAACACACAGGGAAATCCTGTCCCATACCATCAAGGTTTCCTGCACTGCACTTTGCTTTTTTACATAGCAAGTTTGTGCCTGGATTACTGAAACGATTTCTTCTAACTTCCAGTGATGGGAGCTGAAACAGGTGAGCAGGTTCAGGACTCTGCTTCCCACCCCTGCCCTTTTGCAACGCAGCTTCCCTGTGCACATGCCCAAGTTACCAAAGCAACTCCGGGGGCTGACAGCTCCTGCTACTTGACACCAAGCATTTGTCGCAGCCTTTCTTCACAGCACAGCACATAGAGAAAACTCACTCCTGCCTGGTGTAAAAAGAGAAGTGTGTCGGATTAGCAGTGCCCTGAGAGATGGGGCTGTATGCTCGAGCACTGGGTACCATGCCAAAGGCATCACACGCTGCCACACCGAGCAGGGGGAGGGGGATTTGCCCCGCCTGGCTCTTTTCACTTGTAATATTCCCTTGAGAAATTGCTTCTCAAGCAAGTGATCTGTAAAATGGGGATAATCTCACCTCCCATTGATGGTAGAGATCAAGAGGTGAGTGTTTTTAATGTTTGCAGGAACACCAGTCATGCGGTGGTACCTCCCAGCTGGGTACGGTGAGCTTGTGCGTCTGAAATATCCAGTAATGTTTTCCCCCATATTTTCATCTCTGGGAGTCCCTGGGAATACCCAGAACTTTGCTCTTGGTCCCAGCACTCAGCAGGACCCTCCTCTCTGACTCAGTATGGCCGCCTGTGAGTCAGCTCTGAAAGACAGTATTTTTCCACTGATAATTTTGATAAGTATAACCTTAAACTGGGCTACATTACAGATGAGAACCCAAGAACATTTTTTAATCTCCTGTTATTTACTTGTAACATCATGAATCACAGCGCTGTATGGCGTACATGATATTCCCTGATTATATAATTACAGCACTCTATATACTGTGCTTTCTTAATTCATTGTATTCAACATTCACCTTTTAGCAAGATGGGCTTTAATTTTCACATGCACATTACTCAATCTGAGACTAAACATGGAAACTGAAAACAAGACTCCTGATATAACAGCCAAATCGCTCTGGCCGTCTATCTGCTGGGTTTTCCAACCTCCTGCCACAGCCTTTGCAGCCATCCCACACAAGAGCAGCAATGTGTGGACAACACGGCTTCTTTGAGCTGAACTTTGTAATGCTTGATCTCATTCCCAGCCTTATCTCCCAGGGCATGTTTGTGTGATGAGAAGCACACTGTGATTGTTTTGAGTTGCCTGTTCTCTGTGGTGGAGGTCTCAAAGCTACATGCTGATAGAGCTTGGGCAAGGTGGTGAGTCTGGTTGGCTGCCCAGAAGCCTCACTGGTGCCCTCAGCTCCCTCCTTGAAGGTGAATCAGGCCAAAAATTGTGGAAAATGGGGTACTAAGAAGCCCGTTTTCCCCCAGTGCCTCCAAGCAGCATCTGCCCTAGGGACAAGTGGGGTAGGAGAGGTGGGCCCAGGGGCAGGAAATGTGGGTGACCAGGTCAGGAAGAAGCCTGTCACCCCCTCCGCAGGCCATTGCAACTGGCCAGGATGCTGGTACTGTGCACACCCAGTGCTGACCCCAGTTGCCTTCACCTTCTGCCCCACCGTTACCTCCATATCTGTCCCAACTCACATTTGTACTGTGAGGATTGTCAGGAAGGAGAAGGAAAGCAGCCTTTCCAGGTTCAGGTTGCATGGTCTTTCATCTGCTGCTAGTTCAAGAAAGGCTGAAGCTGCTTGCTGAGGCTCAGTGGTAGATTTGAAAGGCTGCTAGTTACTGGGTTACAGCAGATCTGCCTGGGCAAAAGCCCTTGAAACGATAAGCAGCATCACCTCCAGAGCCTTCCCGGATGGTACAAGTGGGGCCATCTGCATCTGGGCTGAGCAGGGAGGTGATCTGGAAAGTTTGCTGCAAATTTCAGGGAAATTACCTCTGCTGAACGTCACTGAATAAGCAGCATCCCCACATCCTGCATATGATTAATTTACCCCAAACTTTCTCAAAACTGTAAATGGGTACTTAATTCAGTATCTCTTGGGTTTTCAGCCCTGCCTTAGCTCTCCCCTGACAGTTACCAACACAAAGATTTGTCCCTAATCTATTTCTCTCTGTGCCACCAAGCCTTGCAGGGAGGATGCCAGTAATTTTCCAGGCTTGCCCCCACACATTCAGCCCACAACAACTGCTGCTGCGTCACTGAGGGGGCCACTGAAATAACAGAGGTGAGTAAACAACGCCCAGGCCCACCAGCAAACGCTGTTACAGGTGCCTTGAGGTCGCAGAGCAGATCCTACAAAGCCTTGGATTTTCTTTTGTTTTTCTTCCCTTCTCCTACTTCTTATTTTCATACTTATGAACATGCAAATGCAACAGGGAAATTTAGGAAATCTGTTACTAAGGCAACTGATTAGGTGATGATGCAAGTTACCTTATTATTTGAAAGTCAGGGTGCCCTGCATTGCAATAAGCTTCTACCAAAGGGGAGAAGGAAATTTTTCATAATACTTACCCACTCAAAGGCAGCATGGCCCTAGAAAAGCCTTGTCTTGAGAATAAACCACGTGCTAGAAGCCAATGAAATCCTGTAAAGTGAGTGGAGGCAAAATCTCCTTGTTCTCTTGGAGGCAGGACTGGGGAGAGGGCAACTCAGTAGATGTCCTGAAGTCTGTGGGAAAAAGCACTCATGTAATGCAAGTAATTAACCAGGCATCCACTTGCAATTACATTTAATTATAAAGAAGAGAAATCAGAGCAGCAAAGATGCAGGCTCTTGTACCTAAGTGTTGTACCTGAACGCAAGGACACGGATGACATTGGACCAAGGATGATGGTTCCGCGAAGTGGTTCATTTGGGCTAACTTTGTTTTCGAGAGATCATTTTCCTGTGGTGGAGACCGGGCCATTTCTGCTGCTGCAGACCATGCCTTTCCCCAGGTTGACCTCCCACAGCTCAAGCACAGGCTTTTCTCCTTTATTTTCCTTCTTCCGTCCTGCCCTCTCATTATCTCCAGTCTTCTCTTATGCTGCAACCCACCTTTGTATACAAACTTGGGCCCATGCAGTATTTCTTTCACTTGGATGGGGCCCAAAGAGTAGGTCTCTGCATCAGACCTTTGCCTTTGACCTCGCCACCCAGCAGCTGGAACAGCTGTCTGGTGGTGTACGGAGATGTAGCTACTGCCCATCCTTTCTGCAGAGCTGCCCCGCTCCATCTGTGATGGGAGTTGCCCTCTCCATCATGGTTCAAGGGCCAGGTGGAGGTACCAAGGGAAGCCTGATGTTCTCTCCTGCTTCCATGGGGCACTCGTGTAGGCTGGGGATAATATGCCCCCAAGTCCCCTCACCCATCATGACGGCTGCCAGCAATGAGGAAAGGCTGTCACTGGAGAAACCATCAGCTTTGTTTCCTGCTCCCAGTCCCCCCGCCTCCCCCTTCATTCACAGTACACAGACAAAGGTCACCACTGACACCTGACTGCTTCCTCCTCCACCCACCCACATGTCCTTCACCTCAGACTGTTCAACAGCCACAGAAATCCTTGGAACCACAACAGGCATCCAGCTTTGGCTTCTCTCCATGTATTTGTTTAGGTCCCCACAGTACCAGCATCAGACTTTGTCCAAAGTCCCCCCAGACTACATGTACTAAAGTTGTCATTGCTTGCACTGCTCCCGACCAAGGAGTGGGTTGCTAATAGCAAGGTGAAAGACTTAAACACCTCTCTAACCAAGGTGAGAAAGCAAATCACATTAATTTCCTTCCTTAAGGCATCTCAGCCTTGGCTGGTGAAAACATTGCAGCCCAAGGGATGGAGATCCAGTCAGCCCCCAGTAAGGCTGTTATCTCCTGCCTCTTCCTTCATGCCCATCCTCAGCACTTTCAGTCTCTTTGCAGTCTGCAACCCCAGTGTTTGCAGCCCATGTTCCTGCTGCCCATGTTTCACGCAGACCTTCCTCACCAGAAGAGACCTCAGGTCTGTTGATGGCTCTGGGACACTGCTCGATCCGATGATACTTGCAACCAGGCCACCTCTGCCAGCTTCCACTGTGAGTTTCCATGGGTCTCCATGCAGATCTGGCTCCTTCCTACATGCTGGGAGATGTCTCCTGGGCTTTTTTTTTTTTTGGCCTGTGTCTTCAATGTTTTTCCTAATAAGTCCACTCACGGCTCGTTTGCTCACAGACAAGTTGTGATTATTATTTCTTTGGCCCAGAAATGGTGCTGGAAGAGTCAACAAAAGTCAGCAGACAGGGATCTGGAGTGTGAGATATTGGCAGGAGCTGCCAGCTGTGGCTGTTGGGGCTTCGGTGCCCACGTGGTGTTGTGCAAAATCAGACTCACTTGCATCTGTTTGTGTGGTGTCAGTTAGGCTAGCAAACATGGGCATTGTGTGCCCCACCAGAACGTTGGAAGTGACGGTGTCCAAAAACACCATGGAGAAATACCTTCTGAGGAACCAGGCTGGAAGAAGACCTGCTGATAGTGCCTTCACTGCCCTGCTACCTGGTGGCTCTCCAGGCCCAGACCAATGTTCAGAGGATGCCACAGCAGTGACTGCACCATTGATCTCCAAGAATATCAGCTTTACTATCCCGCAGACTCCTCTCCCTGCTCCTCATACAAATCCTTCTTCTCATCTCTCATCTCCCCAGCGCTGTGCCGCAGTCACACTATTGGCACTGGGGATTTCTGGTGCTGTGGCTGTGGTAGGTTTGATTTTATTTTATTTTTGGAAGCTTTGAACTGCCCCCCTTCATATTCCTGTAATCTGTGGGATACATAATTTGCCATTGAACCTTTTTGTTTCAGGGGAAGAGCCTCTGGTGCAAACCCCTGTGCGCAGGCTCATTAGGGAATGCAGTGGCCCCAGGTGCCGCAATGCTCACGCTGCTCACGATGCTCATGCCCCTGGGCCCCGGGGCAGGGCCGGCACCGACCCTCTGCCATGAGCTGCTCGCGGGTGCGTGTGTGCAGCCTTGTGCGTTCTGCAGTGATTTCCCAGCAGGCTCGGGGAAGAAAAAGGAAAAGTACAATGAAATTGCAAAGCCGCGTCTGCTCTGTGGGAAATGCTCAGGTAATATGAATATCAAAGGAGGCAAGGTAACCCCCTACCACTTTCTAAATAGAGCCAGCAAGTGAATACAATTTTAGTAAAACTAAAATGATTGTCACCTTCCTCTGGAGGAATTCATACACTTATATTAGGCTCAGTTTTCTTTTTCTTTTTCTTTTTCTTTTTTGGATGGCTAAATACAGCATCTTGGAACATGCTGTTAGAACAGGACTTAGGGACCACAACTTAGCACTTCTAGAGCCCCCACTCCCTGCTCCTGTCGCATCGCATCCCCGGCTGTGCCGCAGCCTCGTACTCCCCCTCCATGTAGGTAGCACCCAGAGACTTCGCGGCACGTTTTGGCAGAGCCGAGCAGGATCCACGCTGTTGGCTTGGTGTATGCCCAGTCGTTGGCTCAGCGTGGTGGGTTGCTGGGGTTCACCTGGGCTGTGCTTCTGCAGCAGCTTTCCCCGAGGGCCGTCCTCGTTGGGTAACATGGACTTGGTGACACGTGGGAGCAGGGCGGCTGACTCACGTCTTTCTTCTGTCTTCCCCCAAATGGGAAGCAGCCCAGGCACAAAAAAAAAGAAAAAAACAGTTTATTGCAAGTTTTTCCAAAACAGAGAGCAATGTCGGGGACTTCCTCTCCTCTCCTGACCCAGCTCAAAACTACTGCCCTCAAGTAACCCTCCTCAGCAAGCTGTTGCCTTTAGTTTTAGCTGCAGTGAAGAGTTCAAGCCTAAAGACACTCTTTTTTCTTTCTTGGAGGAAAACGTGACTGGACTTCTGTGCATGCTTTCTGGGAAATGTTGGCTTTGGTTCAGCTCAAACGGGCTCTGTGGTTGCCTCGGCAGAGCATCCCAAGGAGATGGAGCTCTCCTCAGGGTCCAGTTAGGCTTTCCCCCTTTACATGTTTATTTTCCTGATGTAAAATACTTTGGTGGCCAAAAAGGAATCGAAGGATGTTTTTAGTCTGAAAGCTTTTTATTTTTGTTGTAATATTTATTTATTTATTACAATGATTAGGCGTTAATTATGATGGCCTGTCTGCTTCCAACTTTTTTTGCTCCTGTAACACCTTCCTTGTACAGATGGGGTCGTGTCAAAGATCACTCTGAAGATTACTGCAAAATGTGCAGTTTTAGGATTTTTGATGTGCGTTTTTAAATTTCTCAGGTGTCAGATCTGAACTGGGGGCAAGCAAAAGAAATTTGCTGTCATTTAAATATCTGCCAAGGAGAAAGTGCTAAGCCCTTTACAAACCCTTCTGCCCATTTTGGTCTCTTTCTGTCATTTTGTTTGTTCCTCTGTTTTTTAACCCAGGAGCTGGTATTTGCACTGGACTGCTGTTTCAAAGCCTTGTACAATATCATGAGTATTTAATGTGAGAGCAAGCTAAATAAATACAATTACTCAGAAGTAGTCCATGAAGTCTGATTGACCAAAAGTGTGCTCCTGCCTCTGCTCACAGCAGTGTAAATCAGGAGGTAACATCAGCTCCAAGAGGCAGACCCATGGTAGTGCTGCATTAATTTATTTCCTTGGATTGGGAGGCGAAACCCAGAATTCCCCAGGGACTCTCAGAAGTAAAGCTTCACCTATCCTGTGGTAATCTGGACTTCCAATTAGAATAGGAGTGAGTTGCCTTGCAAAATCTGAACTGCCATTTTGCACAGCAAGCAAATTATTACCAACATGAAGAAGCACTAGGGCTGGGATGTGAGTCCCCCCACCAGGTTCAGAGCCATCCACAGATTTGGTGTGGGTGCAGGCCATCCCCTTCTCCAGGCCACTGGAAGGTACCAAGCAGGATGCTTACAGAAAGTAAGTGGGAAAACACCTGAGCACAGCCAGGAGGAGATTTTGACACTTGGAACTACATTGGTGTAAAGAAGGAGCAAAGCCCAGCCAGGACCTGCGGTGGACACATCCTGGCCAAGTGGCATCCTGTTACCTGCACACCGTGGCAGCACACTCATCCATCACAGGCAGTGGTGCCAAATCCTATTTTCCAGGTCATCTATCTCACCAGTCACTGCAAAACATTATATAACTCAGCTCCACTTGCTATTCAGCCTGCATCACACCTCCGCGAGGCTTCAACCAAAGGTCTGGACAGATCAAACATGATTTTTGCAAGATCAGGCCCAGCCTGTTAAAGGGTGCCTCCTGGTTTCACTCTTGGGGTTGACTGTGTGCTGCTACCCAGCCCTGCAGCGCCGTCCCTCATTCACATGCACCCTGCAAGGACCGCCAGGCATCACCCCAAAAGACTACTAAAGCGTGCTGCTGAGCTTAATGCAGGGGGCTATCCAGCTAAACGTCTGAAAAAAGCAAATATATCCAGATAAAGGAGTGAGTTACTCAGCTTTGCTGGAGTAGTTTTCTACAGTGCTGATCCCGTGGCAGAACCAGCATCTGCCAGCAGTGCCCCAATCCTCCCCTCCATCCTCTGCTGGCGTGAGAAATACACAAAGTGGGGTAATGGATAAAAGGGGAGGATATGCTCAAAGAAGGAGCTCGTTGTTTTGAAACCCCCATGTACATGTGGTGTGCGGTGACAGTGCATTTCCCAGTTGGAAAAGGCTCTAGTGCCAGGAACACAAGACGTCTGGGTGGCACTGACACATGTCAGCAGAGGACAATTTGGCAGTGCTGAGGACAACCAGCCCAAGTGACAACCTGGGGCATCTCACCTGGGTTCCTCAGCCAGCTGCCATTCATGCCTGGCAAGGAAACTCCAACACTGGGCAACTGAAGGCATCTAGGAGAACTTTCATGGATAAAGCAACCTACTTGAGTTCTCCCTGTGGCCAATGAAGAGCAAGAGAAATCTCCCAAGCATGAGCCACTTCTGCATAGATACCCTACTACAAAACACATGGAAGCCTTCGGTGCACCAGACTTCCATCCAAATCCCACAGCATCTCTTAGGGCTGCTGCACAGCCCTTGAGGTCTCTTTTTTTATGTCAGCTTTCCCTAGAATATCAACTCACATTCGTTCCTGGTTCTTCATGTGACCCACAGTCCTCAGCCCAGCATCACCCAAAAAGACGATGCAAAAGATGATGCTCTACCACTCCCTGTATCTTTTCTCCACATTTTCCTATTTGGAAGTTTTGTGAGAGGCAGAGGACAGGTTTTAGAGGGGATAGTCCAAGAGGTAAGAAAATGAAGACAGCCTTACTGGGCCAGACCAAAGGTCCATCTAAGCAGGACTTATGATGGTCTCTGTTGACATACAGGAAAGAGTGTAAAACAGGGGTGGGAGGAGAGCACTCCTGGTCCTCACGCAGCTTCCCAAAGGCAGAACCTGCTTAGCTGAAGGCCACAGATAACCTACTGCATTTAATAACCATGTAAGACCAAAAAGTAAGAATAATCAGAAATCACCATATCCTTGTGTGCAAATTGCACTTCTGACTTTTTCTAACATGCCAAGTAAACATGAAAACTGAAAAAAAATGCTGAAAGTAAACCCTTTGCAAAAAAAAAAGAAAAAAAAATATATAGTGCTGCTAATGCAGTTCTCCCCTGGGGGGACAGCTGGGCGAGGGGACAAGCCACACCTGGCAAATGTGCGGGTCTTTGCCAATGCGTTGATAGACAGCACTCAGATCTGATGGAGATGAGGGTCACGGCCGATCCTGCGCGCAATTTAGATGTGGCTCCTGCTCACAAATCTTTCCTGTCTGCTCTCTGCTAACATTTAGTATCTGTACAGCTCATGCTCACAAACACTTGGAAGCCCTCACCAGTCACCATAGGCTAACTCTGCATTTAAATATTTGTGGAGAGCAAATATCACATTATGTGTTCTGGATAAGAAAAATCACTCTTTGCCTTGAGTTGGTTAGACGGATGACTAGCTGGGATGAATCACAAATGTTACAGTCCAATACATAATTCCAGATTGTACGGTGCTATGGCACATGGTTATGTTCACTGATTTGATGGCTTATTTAACTAATCAGCACAGCAGGAGCAGTTCGTTTCAACTATTCCAATAAATGAGAGCTCTGTAATTTGCACATGCAGCTGTAATAGTTGTAATGTTTCATTCCTGCTGTGCTGCTTAGTTACATAAACCATCTAGTCAGAATCAATACTTATTTACTGTACCTAATCAACACAGCCTGAATTACAAACATTCGGAATTTGCATATAAACTGAGCCTCCGAGTTGTCCCTCAGGTACCAGCAGCTGAGGGTTTCTTAATCTGTTCAAAAGGGCAGCAGAAAATCTTGTAAAAATCAGCTGAATAACAAACAGCCCTTGTGAAGGCTTTGTTAGCTCTTTTCATGTGAAACACACTGATTTGACATTCATAACAAGAGGCTGCTGGAAACCACGGAGGAAAGCTGCAAGAGCAGCCTCTCCTCCATGGCACTAACTTTGACTAGCAATTTCCAGGCAGCTTTCAATTACCAGCGGATGGGCTGATCTGCTGGAGACAGAGCGGGCAAATGAAGGTCCGGAGCTCATAATGAAGCCTGGTGGCATCCAACAGCCCCTGGGGCAGACATGGGCTGGTGCCACATCACGGCTTGGATATCGCAGCTGGTGAGCAGCGCTCCCAGAGGAGGCCTGATATAGAAACAATCAATCATGTTCATTTCCTACCTGGTACCTAATATACGGTGTCTCTACCTAAGGCTCAGAGGGTTTGTCAAGTGTAATGCTGGTCCTCTTCATAAATCCTCAGTCTGAGCTCTCACAGGATCACAGCATGGCTGAGGCTGGAAGGGACCTCTGGAGGTCCCCTGCCCCAACCCTGCTCAAGCAGGGACACCCAGAGCAGCTGCCCAGGACCACGTCCAGGCGGCTTGTGAAGATCTCCAGGGAGGAGACCCCACAACCTCTCTGGGCAGCCTGTGCCAGGGCTCAGCCACCCGCACAGCACACAAGTGCTGCCTGATGCTCAGAGGGAGCCTCCTGGGTGCCACTTTGTGCCCATTGCCTCCTGTGCTGGCACTGGGCACCACTGAGAAGAGCCTGGCTGTGGCCTCTTTGCACCCTCCCTTCAGGGATTTAGAGACCTTGGAGAGATCCCCCCGAGCCTCCTCTTCTCCAGGCTGAGCAGTCCCAGCTCCCTCAGCCTCTCCTCACAGGAGAGGTGCTCCAGTCCCTT
Organism: Anseranas semipalmata; assembly: GCA_013399115.1. Classification (NCBI taxonomy): domain Eukaryota; kingdom Metazoa; phylum Chordata; class Aves; order Anseriformes; family Anseranatidae; genus Anseranas; species Anseranas semipalmata. The sequence continues at coordinate 110,456 of VXAA01005914.1, read as the reverse complement.
CATCATTTTTGTGGTCCTCTGTTGGTCTCTCTGCAGCATGCCCAGGTCTCTCCTGTACTGGGGGCCCAGGAGTGGACCCAGCACTCCAGGTGTGGCCTCACTGGTGCTGAGCAGAGGGCAAGGATCACCTCTCTTTACCTGCTGGTGATCCTTTGCCTAACGCAGCCCAGGATACCATTAGCCTTCTTAGAGGCTAAGACACATTGCTGACTCACACTCAACTTGGTGTCCACCAGGACCCCCAGGTCCTGTTCTGCAGAGCTGCTTTCCAGCTGGGTGCCCCCAGCATGTCCTGGTGCCTGGGGCCGTTCCTCCACAGGTGCAGGGCTCTGCGCTTCTCCTTGTGCCTTCGCCAACTACCCACTGAACAGCCTCTTCTTGCACCCTCCTTAAAACACTGCCTGCGATGTAACCAGGGTGCCAATGGGGTGAGCTGTGCCATGCTGCGGGTGCAGGTAAGTCTCTGCTCCCCGAGGTGTGACGGATGCTGGAGGTGGTGCTGGGACAGGAGGGAGCTGGGGCTCTGCTGGACCAGCCAAGGTGCTTCCATCAAAATGCACACCTTTAAAGATTAAAATATCACCATACCCTGTGTCCATTTGAAAAGGAACTGGACAATTTCATTTCCCATGGTAATTTCCCCCTTGCATATAATGTAACAGAGGGGAGAGAAGAGAAATTGGTGAGGAAAAGAACTTCATCCTCAGAAAGATGTGTTTTTGAACTTCCAGTTATCACAGTTATCAAACAGGTTTGCCTAGTCAGTTCTGTTTTTATTTCAATTCTAGACTTTTTTTTTTTTTTTTTTTCCCCTGGGGGAATGCACAGCCAGTTTGTCACAAACATGTTTAATCAGAGCAGATGGAAGGCAAAAGCTGGTGGTTGCTGTGAGCTCATGTTCCTTTGCATGGTATATCTGGGGTCGTCTTCCAGAGCTGGCTCCAGGCTTTGTGGAGGTCTACACAAAACTGAATTTTTCTGCCCAAAGGAGGCAGATGAAATGAGCTTGCCTGGGGATGCGGGTGTGATGCCCTTGCTGCCATGCGTTGGGAGACCTCCTGGTACCCCAGCATAGCCCCTGTCTCCTTTGGGAGCAGCAGCATGAGGAGCTCTGCTATTTAGGATGACTGATGTTCAGTACCTCAGTGCTCGAGCTGGACACTAAGCACAGACACCCAGTCCCATTTTCAATGCCCCAGAGTGCCTGAGATGTCTTCTTGGGATGGCAGATGGGGCAGCAACTAGGGGCAGGTCTGGTTCATTGGGGCATCTCAAACACATTGAGCCCCAGCTTGCAAAAAGAATTTTTTAAAAAGGCCTTTCCTGGCAGGGAAATTATTAGATGTTATCTCTCTGTATTTGGAAAGCACTATAAGACATATGGAAGGAGCACATGGACTCAAAAAGATTGTATGAAATTAATTTGTTTTCTTACTCTCCCTGGAGCAAAGCACCATCTCCCTGCTCCTGCGCTGTGCTGCATCATGGAGCAAAACACCCCAGCACCAAAATACCTTGGGAACCACAGCCCTGTGGGCATCAGCTGGCTTTATCATAGAATCCTAGAATCATAGGGAATCATAGAATGGCCTGGGTTGAAAAGGACCTTAAAGATCATCTAGTTTCAACCCCCCTGCTCTGGGCAGGGTTGCCAACTACTAGAGCAGGCTGCCCAGCACCACATCCAGCCTGGCCTTGAATGCCTCCAGGGATGGGGCATCCACAACCTCCCTGGGCAACCTGTTCCAGTGCCTCGCCACCCTCTGAGTGAAAAAATTCCTCCTAATATCCAACCTAAATCTCCCCTGTCTTAGTTTGAAACCATTCCTCCTTGTCCTATTGTTATCTACCCAAGTAAACAGGCATTCCCCCTCCTGTTTATATGCTCCCTTCAAGTACGGGAAGGCCACAATGAGGTCTCCCCAGAGCCTTCTCTTCTCCATAAAATTTGGATTATGAATGCCTCCCTTGTGTTTTTCCAGCAGAGGTAGAGGACATTACGACTGCCACGCCAGTCTGCTCCTCTAGGCAGCAAGTCCAGCATGAGGGCTCTCAATGGGGATGTCCCAGCAGGCAAAGAGTGGTGCCCCTGACATCAGGGCAGCTTTTGTCCCTAAGATACCGACAGACTCCAGAAAGCAAAGGCATGGCCTCAACACCATATCCCTTCCCCATGGTGCACGGGTGGTAAACCAAACTTTTCTCTAACACACGGCAAACTGCGTGGGCCTGTGAGACTTGAAATGTGCGCTTGCGAGGCAAGTCCAAGACCTCAGTGAGCAAATGTGAGTATTGTTTAGGAGCAATTTTAAGATCAGTATGCAGAATAATACACCCTGGGATTCATTTTTTTGCTGTTATTGGATTTTTTAACAAAAAGGATTCTGTGAGGTGCCTGGAAAAAGCCTCGCAGTCCCCACTGCCAGTGGCTGCAGAGCATGCACAGTGTTGGACGGGATGTGTCCTCCAAAATCCAACAGAACCCCTTCCAAAGCTGGCAGCATTGTTACCAATAATTACACTGTGCCACTTGGCTGCAGCATGCTTTTCACAGGATCCCGAAACCTGAACATGTCTCCTTGCTGGTCTTCATGTGATGTTAAAAAAAAAAGAAAAACAGAATAATTGGAGCAAATCTCAGATCTTGGCTTGCTCTAGCACCCACAGTGTTTAAACCCTGCGATCAAAAGAAACAGATTTGACATGAGCTTGGACAGATATGCATCAGCAGCTGCTCTTTTATCTGTCCAGGATGGCCTTTGTCTGAGTTTGAGGAAAAACTCTTGGCAGATTAAGAAAACTGAACCCCCCTATCACTTTGGGCTTTGAGAGTGTGCAGGCAGTTATGCTGCTGCACAGACGCATTCCTCAGCATAAGTGCATGGATAAGAATATGTGTTTTCTCAGTACATGAGCAGGGAGGCAAAGCGCTGGTCCTGAGCTGCAGTGTGCCCTTTCATTCCTCCCTATTCACCTTATTTACTGAAGATTTTGTACATTTGCCTGTTTTGCAGAGCTGTAAATCCCCCCAGCCTGGTACAACTTGTTTAAAATGCATCATGGTCAGTGTTGCATTAGCACTTTGAGTCAGGCCCAATGCATTTGTACTTTGTAGTTGTTACTTTGTTGTTGGGTCTCTGTTCACGAAATCTGTATATTGAGGAGCTCCTCACCGTGCTCAGGTTGTGTATGGAAGCCGAGGGAATAATGCTATCACATACCTCCACATTTTTTGCTTCACTCAAAATGTGTTTTTGGTCCTTATTTATTCTGCATCCACGAGCATTTCAAGGGATGGAGTTGAGGTGGGTGCACTGGTATCAGCCCCAGCTGCGTTGACAGCGTTGGACTTTGCTGGGTACAGCCAAGACAGCAATCTCAGAACGTTTCCACCAAGACACGACAAAATAACATAAAAATTAACAGAACAAGCCAGACAAGGTCTCACCATTTCTCCACCGCTTCTGATGCATGTCTGCATCCAAGCGCTTACCATACAAGGATGGAGCTGGATAAAGCTGCAGTTCAGACTAAGGGAAATTCAGTGAAGACTTAAAAAAACTCTGTTTTTTTGATGAAATGCAGTAAAGGACTGTTAGACCTAGTGAAGAAAAGGTTTACATTTTTCTAAAATTCCCTGATCTTCCTGATCTGTTTGCTCCCAGCGGGAGAATCATCCCCTCCCTTTGTAAATCCTCAAGCTGTTTACCTGATAAACATCATCACGCTTATTACAATGGGGAAGGGGAATGGCACCTTTGACCAAACTTCCCAACACAGCTCATATTCCCTGCTCGGAATCAAGTGCTCGCTGGGAGTGGTTGGCTCCATCCCTTGAGGAGGCATCCCATGGAGACTAAGCAAATGTGAACCACGAATAAATTAAAAAAAAGATGTCCTATGGAATAAATAAGAAAATACAANTCTCCACCGCTTCTGATGCATGTCTGCATCCAAGCGCTTACCATACAAGGATGGAGCTGGATAAAGCTGCAGTTCAGACTAAGGGAAATTCAGTGAAGACTTAAAAAAACTCTGTTTTTTTGATGAAATGCAGTAAAGGACTGTTAGACCTAGTGAAGAAAAGGTTTACATTTTTCTAAAATTCCCTGATCTTCCTGATCTGTTTGCTCCCAGCGGGAGAATCATCCCCTCCCTTTGTAAATCCTCAAGCTGTTTACCTGATAAACATCATCACGCTTATTACAATGGGGAAGGGGAATGGCACCTTTGACCAAACTTCCCAACACAGCTCATATTCCCTGCTCGGAATCGAGTGCTCGCTGGGAGTGGTTGGCTCCATCCCTTGAGGAGGCATCCCATGGAGACTAAGCAAATGTGAACCACGAATAAATTAAAAAAAAAAGATGTCCTATGGAATAAATAAGAAAATACTATATATATATATGTAAGAGTAAAATGCAGAGGAGAAATTTGCCACAGAGATCTCGGCCCACATCTGACTTGCCCAGGTTTGCAGCAAACTAAAGCAGAGGTCTGGGAGCAAAGGGAGCTTTGTGGGCTCAGGGGTGCTCACCAGCATGACCTCCCCGTGAGGCTGTCACTAACCAGCAGAGGGCAATGCCAATATATATTTTATACATGTGGCTCCAGGACAGAGCACTTCTTGATGCCTCCTGTTCTCCTCCCAAGTGCAACACATTGATGGGACAAGGCCTGATCAGCGCTGGCAAAGCGATCATCTCAGCCCTGGTTTCTCCTCTCCCTGTGGCCATGACCATGCAGCAAAGCCTAGCAACTGCCTGCAGCTTCTGCCCCTTTCACCCTGTCAGGATGCATTTATTAAAGTGCATGATGGCTTCTTTGTGCAGCTGTCTGTCTCATGTGTTAGCTGGTTCATGATGATCCCAGTGACAAAGACACTCAAACTCTGAAACGTATCATTTAAAATGCTATTTATTACACCTAATGCTATAAAAAAGAGAGATTATTAGATGAGATGAGACATGATGAGATGTTAGATAATCTACCATCCCTTTAGACGCAGGGAATCCCAAGCTATGCAGCATCAAACTGGCCTCCCATCAGCCTGCACACCCCTTCCATAGAAAGGTTTACCCCATTTCATTTATTACAGGGTTTTCTTACAGCAAAACATCTCTGTTCATCATTTCTACAGTGTCCACATGAGAGTTTGTTGCTGCCCTGTTGATAAAGGCAAGGCCACAGAGATAGTGCAAACGCTGGTACCATGTGGGAGCTGCCCACAGAGGACAGACCCCAGATGGGTCTGTCCTGCTGCCATGGGAGATGTGCAGCATGGCACAGCCCTGAAGACCAGCCCATATGCACAGGCGCATCCTTATTTGCGTCACCAACTCCTCCACATGCAAGGCCTTCCCATCGGGATCCACACCAGCACTATCTCTGGTGGGCTGCCCATCATGGTGGTTAACCCCAGAGCAAGGAGCTCCAGCTGGTGGGGCCAAGCTGCCATGGCTGTGGTGGCTGGGCTGGATGCAGCAGCCCCACAGGCTGTCCCAAAGCCACAACAGCAGCAGAGCCCCCATCACCCTGCATCCCTAAGGCACACTCTGTCTGTATCTGGCTTCAGCAGGGACCAGCCTCGGCCTGCTTTCCCCAGATTTTGTGTTGGGAGATGGTTGAGCACGGCAAACCCAAACCCCCTTACCCACCCACCACAAAACACTTGATTTTACATGTATTTATATCCCCATGTATACCTTGTTTGCTGGGCAAGCACACACCACCACCAGTTTGGACACAGACCACGGAAAAAGTAAGAAATACTTCAGATGGAGACAGCTGAAAAATAAACCTAGGAAAACTCAAAGCATTTAACAATGTTTTCACCATGGGTTTGTTTGTTGTTTTGTTTTTATACATTTTTTTCACAATAAAGGGCATTATGTTTCCCTGGTATGCTGATCCCAGTTTTTAAATAGCTGTTTTCCCTCCGACAGAGGAGAAATGCTATCAGTCATCTAGTTTCTGAAAGACACTCCCTTCACTTTTATCTCACATTTCTGCCAATAACTGTGTATATACCTATATTTATTTCTGTCTCTATCCATGACAGATGAGAATGCAATTCTAGCATGAATATACTTGTTCACATGCTGATTCCCATTTGCTTGAATAAAATTCCCTCTCCAGACATCTGTCTACTGATCTATCCAACTACTCATCCATCCACACAAGCAGAAAACCCCATAACAATATTTGCAGAAAAACAACCAAAATGGGCCACGGTTGCAACTGTAATAAGCTGTAAGTAATAGAGAACCCTATTTTTAGATTTTTTGACAACCTATCAATTTCTGATTTATGCCGTACTGCTAGTGCATTTATGATAGGAAAACTATATGAAGTTGCTGGCTGAGTAGTTTAAAAAATTTAGTTTGTCTTAGTGCTGCTGTTTACCTTCTGAAATATTAGGAAACAGTCAGAAAGAATAATTTGGAAAGGAATTCTGCTGAAGTTTTTCATCTGGTATGTTTTTTTTTTTTTTTTTTTTCAAGCAGGTGTATTAAATAACAGGAAGGGAGTTCAGCAACAGCTTTCTAACACAAGCCATGCAGGTAAGAAGCCTAAGTGCTTTAAGATGAACTTTGATCCGTGGATAAAAGAGTAGTCTTTTCAGTGCTCTTACAGCCTGGTGGCTGTAACTGAAAGAGGCTGAACTTTCCCCAGGAAGACTCTTCCACTTTTAGGCTTGTATGGCTAGGACCTTAATTCAATATATGGGGAAGATATATAGACTGCCTTTTGAAGTCCTCCTGCTCTCCATTCAGCTGGTGGCCATATCTTCCCTTTAGTGCTGCTGGACCACCTTAAAGCACACAGAGTTTGGAAATGAGATGCTTCTGTCTGTCAGTCTAGGCTCTTCTATTGCTACTGAAATTTGTTGGGTTTTCAAACATTGTTACTGATTTTTCATCCTCTCTCAAGCTTGTAACAGTGAAGAAGATGAAAATGTGGCCCAAGTGACAGAAAAGATCATCCTGAAGATAAGATCACTTGGGATGTATTTTCCTCTGGATGTGTGTCACTAGGATAAACATGGTGTGAGCAAATATTGGAGGGAAGAGCTCTGCAGTAATGCTCAGGTGGATTATCTGGTTAAATCTTCCAGCTGCAGGTTCTGTGATTCTTCAGCAGTCAGAAATAGATGTGGGAGAGAATATACAAAACCAAGTCTGAGTCTGGCAAATGAGTATATCCAAGGACAAACGTTTAAATAAGACTTCACATTGACTACTTCATGTGGTGTTGACACCACAGTTCAATAGATCTTATTGTGAAGATATTAAAGATACATCTCTTCTTGCCACTTGACCTACATTTACTATTGCTTGACTAGTTGCAAGTTTGTAATTGTACTGGGTCTGGCTGGGATAGAGTTAACCTTCCCTGCAGCAGCCCATATAGCATTGTACTCTGCACTTGTAGCTAGAACAGCGCTGGTATCACACCAGTGTTTTGGCTACTGCCGAGCAGTGCTGGCACAGCACCAGGACTCTCTCCAGACCCCCCCCAAAGCCAGTAGGTGGGGGTGGGCAAGAAGTGGGGAGGGGACATGGCCAGGGCAGCTGACCTAAAGCGACCAAAGGGATATTCCATACCATATGATGTCACACTCAGCAATAAAATCTGGGAAAGAGAAGGAGAAGGGGGGGCTCTCGTTGTGAAGACGTCTGTCCTCCCGAACAACCGCTACGTGTATTGAGGCCCTGCTTCCCAAGACGTGGCCGAACACCGCTCGTTGATGGGGAAGTAGAGAATAATTTTTTTCCCTTTCCCCTCTGTGCTTCCGCACGGCCTTCGCTTGTTCTTTCCTTTTTTTTTTTCCTTTAATTAAATTACCCTTATCTCAACCTGCGAGAGACCCTGTTTTCTTTACATCATACAGAATCACAGAATCACACAGCGACTGTGGTGGAGTTCAGCTGCCCGGCAGGGTAAAACCACTCCAGTAATAAAATATGAGATACTCCAAAAACACTTAAACAGTGCCTAATAATTGATGTTCACAAAAAAAATTGACTGTTCTTGAAGCATCTTTCGCCATCTTCCCTGCCTTCCTGTGTGCATCATTTCTTAAGCTGACTTTTCCCAAAAGTATGGCCAAAACATATGACCAAAAGTATGACCCTACCCCTCACTAGGTCTTTGCACCTTTTGCCACCTCCCTGCAGTTCCAGCACCTCTCCAGCTCCTTCATGCAGTGCTGAAAGCCTCTTGTCCTTTGGGTTGTCACTGCTTCTCCCTTGGATCCAGCAGAAACTCCGAGGAAGTGTGAGCTAAACAGCAGGTGAGGGAGCTTGCTGCTGGGAATTTGCTCTTTCATCAATTCCTCCGAAGCCTCTGCTAGGAAGGCTCTTGGCCCTTCCAAGCACAGAAATATTTTCAGGTGTAAGCCCCAATGGATAGGATCTTCTACCTTGTTTAATCAGACCTGATGGGGACAATCCCTACCAAAACTGGCATGGGGGCAAGCCACAATACAACCATGGGCTTGTGTGGCTCCCTTATCCTTACAGTGATTCCATGATTTATTCCTGATTAAACAAAGCCATTCAGTTATTGGCATCTCCACTGCAAGGAAGTGTTTATATTTCCTCACGGCTCTGACACCATCACTAATTTGCTGGTCACTCTGTGTGCTGTGACAGCTATGAACATCACTTCTGCTTGTGCCCAAGGGCTGCTCCCTGCCCTGGGATGCTCTGGCTTGGACCTTCTCACTAGATTAGGGAGGATGGCTCATCTATTGAAGCTCTGGCACCACATGAATATACACAAGAAGGAAAGCAGAAAAACCCATATGTGAATAGACTTCAGCATCTTTGGTTGTAATATTAAGACTGTAGCACATTTCATTACATGCACCTTATGTTGCCACTGTGGATGAAATAATCTTACAGGGGACTACAACCTACTCTCTAAATTAGAAAAACAGGGTAGTTAGGATATAAAAACGGAATATGGAGAGCTAACACAAGGAAAATTAATTCACTGGCAATTCCCAATATTTCAAGGGTAACTTAGGGTATGCACATCACAAAACCTGGCAGTCAGGAGAAAGCAGATAACTTCAGTTCATTCCATTCCTTCCAGTTTCCAATAACAATGATGAAGTGTGGCCAAAGCAGTTGTTTGGGAATTTACGATCATTCAGGGTTATTGGGCCTTGGCCTTAGGTCAGCAGGTCTCTAGGGGGTCATTCATCTCTATGAAATGCTCCATGTCTCTTTTATTGCTTTTTAAATGATGAGCAACTTTGAATTACAAGAGTGGCATTGCTATATATCAAGCAGCATAAGGTTGGTAAATCTGAAATAATTTAACGGAGGCAAGTGGAGCACTAATTAGAAGTTTGTTTCCATTCACCTGTACTTTGCTGTTTCTGTTGCAGAGCTGGTGGCTGGGCTGATTTGAACACTATCACAAAAGAAAGCTTACAGTGCTTTTTAGAAAAAAAAAAAAAAAAGAGATGCTGGAAAATACAATACACAATTACCTTCTGCAGTGCAGCTTATTAAACAAGGTCTCTAGCTTCTTATATCTGAGATATGCTTCATATGGGCAGCATGAGCCTTGAAGGGGGGTGAGGCATAAAAATAGGGAAAAAACAATGAAAGAGGGAGTGTATTTTTACATAGTTCTCATTTTCAGCAAAAGAGAACAGAAAACATGACATGAATTAGTTTTTTAATAGATTATGCGCTGTCAGTGGCAAATAAAACTGTTCTGAGAATTCTTAACTTTATTATAAAATGACAATAGCCAAAGTGATATTTACAACGGGATTACAAAGGGGAAAAGAAAACAACAACAACAACAACAATGAAAAAGGGGAGCTGCTGTGAACCACAAATGTTGTTTACCAAAATGAAAAATCCAATACACCTCTCAGGAAAAAAAAATGCAGCACTGGATATGCAAAGTACCTATAACCCTAACCTGAGAAATCACTACGAAATTTCCAAACTCTGGGTGCAAACATTTGCTGTGCAGTGCATGTTTCCTCATAGCAGGGTGGTGTGTGCATGCTGAGCTGTAGGCATGGAGCAGTTTTGGTGACCAAGTTACCACTGACCTCTGCTGGGAGGAATCACGTACATTCAGCGTTGTGTCACGGGTCCTGTGGTGCTGATATGTGATGGAGATGCCTCTGGCAGTTGTAAACATGCATATGTATGTGTATATATATATACAGATATAAAATTTATGCACATCTATGTGCAGGAACACGCACCTTCCATCCTTGCTGTCACTGGAATTTCCCACATGACCAAGCTGTACAAAAGAGTAAAATCACATAATCACAGAATCACAGAATCCTTTAGGTTGGAAGAGACCTTCAAGATCACCTAGTCCAACCTATGACCTAACACTAACAAGCCCTCCACTAGCCCATGTCACTAAGCTCTACATCTAAACGTCTTTTGAATACATCCAGGGATGGTGACTCAACCCCTTCCCTGGGCAGCCTGTTCCAATGCCTCACAACCCTTTCAGTGAAGAAGTTTTTCCTAATATCCAACCTAAACCTCCCCTGGTGCAACTTTAGCCCGTTCCCCCTCATCCTATCGCCTGACACGAGAAATGTTTAAACTGGCAATACACAAAATACATGAGAAAGAGAGAGAGGAAAGAAAGCAGTGCAAACAAAAGAATTCAAAGAAAGAAGTAGCACAGAGGAATCGCCATCCATCCATCCTGTTTGAGTGAGGCCAGCACTGAATCATCGTGTAACTAAAGAAAAAAGACCTCTCTCTCCATGCCATCCAGTGTAGGCATGTCCTGTTGGTGGCTCAGAGAAGCACACAAACTGAGAACAGTCCATTGGAGAACATGTTTAGAGGGGAAGAGTCAGAGCTTATAAACTGAATTAACTTGTTCACTTATAATGAGTGGCATGAAGTAATTACTGTAGAGTGGAAAACAGATCAGATGAACCCGCAGAGGAGTAGCAAGGGAAGTTCAAGATACTATATGAAAATTTGGTCATTAATAGCTGAGATCAAAAGTGGTACTGGCCACACAATTAACAGCACGCAGAACAGGACTACATCTGGAATTTGCTTTGTCCATGAAGTAAAGTCAGTTTATAATGGAGCAACAAATCATTGAGATTGAACAAAGAATGTAGACAAACAGCATTTATTCCCTTATTGAAGTATTCTAGCAGCATTCCAGCTATCTATCTATTGCAAGAATTTATTGCCATGAGAACAGAAGATGAATCAGGTTTTAAGACTGGAGATAGCAATGAAAAGACCGATCTTGATTATATTAAAAAAGAAATGACAAGATTTAATGAGACAAGATTTAGTATGGGTGAAGGAGAGAAAAGAGTCCAGATTACAAGGCAGAGGAAAGAAAATGGAGTTGTCCACAGTGATAGATGAAGCAGAAAGGGCCAACGGGAAAAGATCTGGGTTTCATCTTAAAGAGCTTGCATTGGGATGGCAGATTTCATGCAAAAGCCAATGTCAAAGGAATGAAGTGCAAAGCTGAGAAGGAGAAGTTGAGCTGGGTTTGTGGCTCAGCCAGACAAACAGTATCTCAAACTCTGAGAGAATGTACAGTTGCCACTAGAGAATATAGGAGAGGAGAAAACAGAGAAATGACAGGAGAGATCAGGAGGCAGGAAAAAAATTTTAAACATGGGGGGAAAAGTGAGGATACAGCCATTAAAGGAGAAGGGTAAGGAACATGGTATTTTTTTCTATACTAGCCATTTGGAAAAAATGACAATGTCTTCACTTTGAATTTTTCTTAATTACGGAGATGTATCTTAACTATGGAAGCTGTAAGAAACAGAGGATACCAACAACAAAGAGCCAGAGTTAAAAAAACAAAACAGCTGGTTAGACTGTACCCCTCAATACAGCAGGAGTTAGTCCCATTTTTAGACAGCAAATGTGAAGGCACCAGTTGGGAAACAGTACTAATCAGCCATGGAGATAAATCCTGCGCTAACCAAAATTTCCATGAGACTGCACCCTCACACAAAGCCATTAGCCATCCTCCAACTGGGAGGCAGCAGAAAAGAGAGCTGTGGTAAGTCCTGTGTGAAAAGAAAACCACATCCTCTGCACTGTACGGTGAGAAAAGGCAGTGGGCTATTTCTGCTTCCTTTGGGCTGCATGTTTTTTTTAAAGCAGCCCAGCCATTGACAAGCAAGAGGCAACTGGAGGCCGTCATCTTGGAGTCTGCACTGGCCAGCCACCACTGTATGGCTCCCACGGCCACCTCCTGGTTGGTAACATGGGTCTATGTCCACGTGGCAGGATAGTGTCTTCACCCCAGTTGTCTCATCTAAACCCAGACTACTCTTCAACATCTTGACATTGTTTTAATTATTCTTCACTTATCCGAAAGAAAAGACACTCACTTTAGTTCCCCCACTGCTTCAAATTCCTATGTAAATACTTTAGCCCATCCCAAAGACTTTGAAGGTCTCTGGGGCATGGTCACAGAGGCAGTTAAACGTAAGCTTCTGTCTCACACAAACCAGACTGTGGTACTTCTTTCCCACATACATTTTTGTCATATCCCATATTAAAGACATCTTTAGAGAGCTTTACTTGGCCACTGTGCCCTATCCCAAGAGGTCTGTCCCTATGCTTGCTCTTGGGGGCTCATAAGTCCTTACGAGCTTCCTGACAAGACAGGAATGGATTTGCCATGGGAGCCTGTCAGTCATAACTTACCCATACAGAAAGTCACTGTAGGAAAGCTATTTTGCCAAGAACTGAGGTGCACATAAACATCTCCCACCAAATATTGTGCCGAACACAGAGAGGAGCAAAGATGCCCGATGGGCATGTGGTAGAAGCTGAAATAGTGAACTCATCCCAGCTGTTGGGTGGTAATTGTGGAGCAAGGTAACTAGCACAAAGTGCTGGGACTAAATTTCAGCACAAAGCCTAAGGCTCTTAACAGCATAAAACCCAATATTACTGTGCAGCCAATATTAGGCTTATTAATAACAAATACTGCAGAGTTAGCAGTAACTTCCAGGGGAGGAAGACAGGACTAGCATTGCAAAAGTTAATTTAGATTTTTTTAGGTTTGTTTATTTGATTACCTGGAATAAAATGTGGGTAAACACCATAACAGCTTTGTACAGGCAGAGCAGTATAAGTTGTACCCATCAATATTAAAGTAATTACTTATAAAGACATAGTAACAGTGATTTGTTACAACGACTGATATATAAAGTGTGACTATATTGCTATTACATGCTCATCTTATAAAATGACTAGGGAAGGATCCTCGAAAGTAGAAAAGTGGCGTGAGTTTTGAGTCCTTTCTGTGAATTTCAGTTCTCTTTATCTTTCCAGGTGCATTGACATTTCCAAGCCTTGCACTGTGCAAGGTCCCTGATTGACAGCAACTACCTCTCTGTTTATCCTTTCTCTGGAGTGCTGGGGACTACAAATATAAGAGCTCAGACCTCCACTCTCAGATGTCACTGTGCATCAGCATCATCCCATCACCATGGAATTACTCTAACACAGCAGGAGTCAGAAGAGCCTGGCAGAGCCTCCTGACAGGACTAGCAGATATTTTTAATTGTTTGAGAACATCACTTTAACAGCCTTAAATCAGTCAGAGCTGGCACAGGACCATATTTGTTCACAAATCCCAGAGGGCTCTCTCTGCATTTGAATGTGTAGTTTGAGTGCATGCGATTTGCTGGTACACTGTATTTTTAGCAAGAAAATAGGCTTCTTTTGTATTGGCTCAGGGAGGTGAAAGTTTATCATTTAAAGAGCTTGGTGATGTCATCTGTACCTAGGGATTTACTTTTATGAGCTCGCTCTGTCTGCTGCTATGTGACAGCTGCATTTTAGAACTTGTATTGCTTTATTGAAAAATCATATTTAGAAACACCAAACTGAATACAGTGGTTAACAGTATAAAGGCTATTTAAATGTCCAAGTGATGGAACAGGATTTGCTTCATTTTTCTTCACAATTCTGCAAAGCTGCTCCTATTTCATATTCAGTTCCACCTGTAAATATCTGAAGCAGTCATTGACTGCTGTGGAGCTACACTGAGTTTATATTGGCGCGCCAAGGCAAAATTATTCATACTTGCAGGACCCTTCTTCCAGCTGGAAGCCTCCAAAGACTGTTAAAAGTCTGCTCACCACGCCTGCAGATTAAGAGTGTGGTTATTACTGTTACTGCTGCTGCTGTAAGTAATGCAGCTATTCATGGTATTGGTCTCATTGTTGAGTTGAAACACAACAAGTTTGAGTGAGTGGCTCAGAGCTCAGTGGCAGAGCGTTTGCACAGTGCAGAATAGCAATGGAGATCACCCAAAGTAGGCTGCCAGTGCACCAGGGCAGCTTCATCTTGCCTTTAGACATCTACATTGTAATCAGTACCTCAACCCAAACCTTCCGTAGATGTCACTGGCTACAACTATACCAATAAAGAGAACAGTCCAGGGTCTCCTATTGCACCCTGAGACCAAGTGATGCAACATGTTTATGTCTATGTGCTTATTCGCTCTTCCTGCTACAAGTCCCTGTGGCTGTGGCCAAACTGTCTCCTGGCGGGTCCATGCGGTGCCCTGAAATCAGGCATTGCCTGAGATTGTCAGCACGGACCAAAACCTGCCGAGAAGCAGCAGCCTGGAAGTATGAATGAACACGTGCTGGTCCTCAGCCTGTGTCCTCATCACCTTTTAGTTATCAGAACAGACACAGCCAGGAAGTTCAAAGCCTATTTTCCTCTCTTCTGCAATCCCCAAAGCTTTAGCCTTTAGCTTTTAGCTCAAGGAAGAGAAAAGCAGCATTACTTGGGCTGAGGGAGTCCCTGCACCCAAAGTGGGTGGCTCCTTGTATCTTGAGCAGGGAAGGAGCAGGGTTGCCGTGCTAGAGTCAGGAACATAAAAGTGATCAGTCTGCAAAGATGATGAAAGCGACCCTTTGTCCCAGAGTTTTCCTCTGAATCACACACGCTACTGTTGACTCATTTCTGGGTGTTGGAGAACATGGGAGAAAAACAACAGTTTCTGTCATTCTGGAGCCTGTATTTCCCTATACTAGACTGCATGTAGGTATTACCCTATTGAAAGAAAAAACAGAAGGCTTCTGGCTCCAAATGGCATCATTATTGGACATTTGGGTTAAGTCAGTGTCTTGCTGAGTCCCCAGTGTGTGACCCCCACTAATATCTGTGGAACACCAACTATAGAAGGAAATGCTTCTTATCACTCTTTTCAGTCTTCTTTCCAGCTATTACTCATTTGTCTTATTGTGTCATATGCACCCCACAGCCCTGGGAAAATATTCAGACAGTCTCAGTGCTGATGATTCTTTAAATTGTTAACAGCCCACAGCTCTAAACAAAGCATCATACCAAGAACTAGTATTTGGGCAAAGCTTTTAGACTAGTGTCTCTTGGAATCTGCTGCACCCTCTACCTCTCTAACATGCAACACTTCCCCATTGTGTGATGAGTATAAGCCAGTCATAGCAAGACTGACGTATGTTAAACTTTCTATACAGCTTCTCTAACTGCAGCATGCATCTTCCTCTCTGTCATTGCATGGCTTCGCTTCCTGGACTTCAGCAATAAGATCTTTTCTCTGTCTCCCTTTCTTTTTCTCTTCTGTTCCCTTTCTTTCCTTTTGCTTGTACCTTTGTTGGCCCTTCTTTCTCCCTTTTTTCCATTCCAATATGTTCTTTCCTTCCCTTTGCTCCCCTCTTTCTTTCCTCAGGTCTGTGCCCCCTCCCCAATTTTCTGTGGCTGGAGAAGTGAGAAGTATAACTGAAGCCAGCAGTTAGCACCAAAAGACAGTTATAACCATACCCTTGGAAACAGGGAGCAGGTTTCAGCATCCATTCCCATACAAAGATGTTACTTATCAAGGTCATAATTTTATCAACACCACCTTGCCCTGGTCCTCCTCACCCAGGCTGGATCCTGGTCCTGGGATCTCCCATGCTTCCAGAGGTAGCAGTGAAGAGCCAGGGTCTGCCTGGCCAACTCCATGTCCCTTCCCATCATGGGCCGGGCCATTTGCAAGCTGTGGTGCTCAGCAGTGGGGTCAGTGACCTCCACCTCTGGCACCCATTTCTCATCAGTCAGAAATGTGGAAATCCAAAGAGAGTTGGCCCACAAGAGAAGTCTAGGCTTGGTGTCACAAGTTTGCTCATGCTGTGATGAGTTATCCCATAAAAAAGATTCTGTTTCTAATTTCTTTCCTATTTCCCCTTCTCACTACTGGTTTTCCCTGCCTTCCACGCTCTTTCTCTTTTCTTCTGTTGTTTCCTTTTCCCGCTTCTCTCTCATGACATTGTTTCTTGCAGTTTCACTAATTCATCAAGTTAATATAAACCAGCAGTCTTCTGACAGTCAGCAGCTTCAGAGACAATCCATTTATAGGAAAGCCAATTTGCTCTGTCCGGTCCTTGTACCACAACACTCAGCCTCTCTCCCAAAACTGAGAGAGATCTAGCAGATGGTGCTGCAGGCTGAAGAGCAAATGTGTTTAGTAAGCCCTTCAAGCTGGGGGCACTGGCTGACCAGCTCTTGGTTTGTACTGCTACTAAAGAGGGAGAAAAAGAGTTGAGGCTAATAAGTCAGTTATCCTTCTCTAAAGAAAGATAAGAGCAGGTAGTTCAGGAGGAAGGAACTGGAAGCTGGAGGGACCTTTGTATTCTGGGTCCTCCAGAATCAGATCTGAAACTCATCCCCTTTTACCTTGTTATGGACAATCCTATCACCAAAAGTGAACATGTGGTAACAAGTTTAAAGCAAAGGCTCCTGCATCATGTCGAAAAGCCTGTGGGAAATGGATAACAGGAGCAACTTCAGAAGTGCAAAGTGTGAGACCACTTAATCTTTGAGTATCTCCACATTGCTAGATAAAAGAGAGCCAGGCCAAGCCCAGAAGCTGATCATCTGCTTCTCTGAGAGTCTGTTATATCAGTCCCAGCTCTGTCTTGGAGGGCTCCAGCTGGCTCTCTCCAGGTTGTTCTGAACATTAGTGTGTGTGTGAGCTGGTCCAGGCTGCTTGGCCTCCTCTTTTATCCATTCGCATAGGCAATGCTATAAAGATTCGCAACAAGAGCGGATATGTGGCCCTCCTCTGTTGGAAACAACAAAAAAGGGGGCAAACGGAGGTGTATTGGCTGTTCCGAGATGTACAATCCAGTGACTTATCCTTCATCCCAGTAAAGGCAGGGAAATGTGCCACTGTTTACTGTTATTTCACTTGAACTGAAACACTGTGTGCAGTCCTGAACATGCATGTCCAGGAAGAGGCACTCAGCCTCAAGTGGATGCAGAGAAGAATGACCAGGATGATCAGGTGACTGGAGACATGGAGACACCGTGTCTACAGCATGTGACATGTTTATCTTAGCAATAAACTAAAACAAAAACATTTCCGCTCAATAACATGTCTTGCAAATAAACTCCAGGTGGAGAAAAAACACAATAGAAGATACAGGAGAGTGTCAATGCATGAACAAAGCATCTATGACTGCATTTAGACTGGAAACTGGAAAACTGTTTCTTGCCATCATCTGGAAACAGGGTTTCAAAGGAACATTTTCCTATAGTAGTCTAACTGCTTGTCAGGTGCCACTGATCGATTTGTGTACATGGACATATGGTGTTACTGTTGCTGGCAACAGAACGGCACCATTTCCCAGGAGATTTCTTCCAGTGCTGTGTCCTCATGGTTTTCATGAACAAGAACTGAGAGATTTAAGATGGGATTTGTCTTGCCCAAGAGTAGCAATCTATAAGACAGAAAAAAATGCTGAGTGAATCACCCTGAGCTGCCATTAAAGTCAATGAGGGCGACTCACGCATCCTCTGCATTAGGGTGGAATAAACCAGCACTGGGAAACACCCATCTTCTGCTGCTGATTGTATGGGGCACCAAGAGGGACTTATGCATCTATCCTGCAGGCATCTGAAGCTCAGAAACTACTGCTGGTTTCTCCCACAGTGAGCCAGCACCCCCTTTGCAAGGCATAGCGAGAGGGAAGAGCTGTGTTGTTTCTTCGGGTTGGTTTAGACGTGGGCAAGGGCTCTGCGGAGAAAACGTCACTAAAGTCACCAATCTGTGATCACCACTGCTGCAATGGTGCGATAGGGCAGGGTACGCCCATTGGCTGCCCTAAACTCAAATGGCAGAAGGAGAGCATGCATCACAGTGCTTACGGAAGATGTTCTCTGAATTACAGCCAAAAAGAGATAGCACCTCTGGTTTTCCACTACTCAGCTTATTAGGAAACCACCAGCAACTGCAAGTACCGGAAACACAGACAACCCTTGGTCCTCCATCTCGCAGGATGACTCACAGAGAAGGTGGAGATGTCCTGACTGATGCTACAGCCATGAAGCACTGACCTAATATCTGGCCCTTGCAGCCGGCATCTGTGCATGAAACCCCAATAGCTCCAGGGAGGCTGGGCTGGTGGGGCGGCCACCGTGCTGCAGGCAGCAAACCTGGAGGAAGGAGAAGGTGACCTTCGCAAAGACTGATCTCAATGCACCTGGAGGCAGAGAGCTCGCCTGAGGAAGTTCTTGCAGTGGAGTGGTTTGGGGAAACATCGAGGAAATGGAGCTGGTTTCTTACAAAAGTGCATTACAGGTCCAGGGGGAATTATTTCTGCCTTATTGTATTTTATGGGTAGAAATGAAGCCATGTTTAATGTGCTGGAGTGTTTTCAGAAAATATACCAGGGCTTTCTTCATGGCCCTCCTGCTTGGGACATGCCTCCAGCAGAGGCTGAGGTGAATTTCCTGCACTGGGTTTTTGTACCTCACCATAGACAGATGTGTTTGGGATGCTTCAAATGCACGTCATCATGATGTGACCTCTTTATATTTCTCTGAACTGTGCACTGCTATGATTTCTATCGCAGTGTGGTTTACGAGGTGGAAATCCCTGTTCTTTAAGGCAGTGCCTTGCTGATTGCCACACAGTTCTGGTTCAAACTTTGGGCTTTGCCTCCATACCCATCACAGGTTCATTCTACTCCACAGCATAGTACAGAAATATTGAGGTCTAAATAACCTGACTAGTTTTAAATTGTCTGACCTGACCTAGAGAGCATCTGGCTGCACCAGGACATAGCTCCATGCACATGAATTTGACCTTCATATAGTTATGGTCTTCATACCCACTTCTTCCCCTACTCAGACTTACTTTTTTATCTGTCTTCTCCCATAGAAATCAACATATTTATTAACATCCTTTCCTGTGTTTCTTGTTTTGGGGCACTTCCTAAATACCCTGCTTGGATTTTGAAAACACAGCATCCATGCAGTTTGCATCTGATTTTATATTTGTCTACATTTGCTAGAGGCAGCTGGGCAATCCCACAGTCTATGAGCAAAAGTCCCCAGAGCTGCAGAACAATCTGACTGTGTTCTGTTACCACCTCCGCTTATGGCACATCTTTTCTGAAACAATAAAATTTGATTGCTTCTTACACATTTGTGTATGGGAAGAAGATATAACACTGTCTTCTACTGGAGGGAGATTATATTAGCCTTCAAATCAATTTCAATTCCTCATGAGTCTTCAATATAATTTTATTTTATCTTTATTTTTGGCTATTACATTTTCATCGCTTCATTCTACTTTAAAAATTGGAATTCTCTTGATGCCTTCCACATTGATAAATTAGTTGTAATTGGGAACATTGGTCTTGATGGGAGAGAGAGAGAGTGGTTTTAGGTTAAAAGTCCTAAATATTTTAATAGAACCCTTTTACTTTCTTCATTGCTGTTTTGAAGGGTTTGAATTTTTGCTGTATCTCACTCTTTTCCTTGCATAAGTTGAAGCACTTGGGAACCCAGCCAGTGGGCAGCGCTATCCAATGGAATTTGCACAGAACTTCTCAAAATCCAATGTTCAGCCTTGCTGCTTTTATGCTCTTGCTTACTCGTGCTGGTGGTACACGCACTGAACACAGACATCTGTATTTTGGGGTGTGATGCCCACATTTGGTAATGATGTTTCACAACAACTTTCTGCTTTCCTCTGGAGGTGTGAACCCCCCCCACCAATAGCACATCTAATCTGGTCAACAGCAGATTTGCTTGCTTTTCTTACATACTGTAGTCTCTTGGAAGGATCTGTGGATCCCACCAGTCTGCACACCATAGGGCAAGAAGTGTAGTTCTACTATACCAGTGTCAGGCCATAAATCTGTTCTTTATTTCACAGCTGTCAGTAGGGATTTTTGAAATCTTTTCCACATGGTTTTCATGTGTGTGAAAAATAGACAGCTTGTCAACTTCTTAAAAAAAAGGCAGCATGTTGAAAGTTTTACATATCACTCAGGCCAAAGTGGGGCTCACAGTCAAGTTGGAAGTAGAAATTGTCTCATAATAAGGATGTTAAGCAAAATTTAGCAAAATGTAGGACAAGATGTTTAGGGTGGTTTTCTTGTTGTCGTTGTTTTTTTTTTCTCCAGAGAGGAAAAGGTTTCATCAGTGCAGCATGAATGTCAATACAACACTTAATGAACACTTAATGAAAGTTTCACTCTTCTGTACATCAGATCTGCATTGTAATTTGGTAGTAGGGAAGGAAGGGATGGCTAGTTCTGAATGTTTTATTTTTGTAAAATCTGCTACTGAGATGTTAATGGCATACGGTTATAAAAGACACTCGCCTTGAAAAATTTGGCACTGATTATCAAATACTTATTCGTTGACTTCACAAATTAATATCTATGGGCATGTATATAAATATCTAAATATCGAAATATAGAAAAAAAAATGTGAGTGTGTGTGTGCCTGCATATGTATATATATGCATATATACATATTTTTCTTAACACACTACACAACTGACAATACTTACCCATCTTATTATGGTTAAGGTATTTTAATTTTCTGATGCTGCCTTTAATTACTGGATGCTAAATATAAAATCCAAGACAAATAAATGTGTACTGAGAAACTGGAAATGTGAACACACTCCAAAGGCGAGTATATTACGGGACCATGTGATGGCTATGATAATGACCATTACAAACCAAAAAATAAATATCTTGAAATGTACTGAAAAATGAAGAATATTCTCAGCTATTAGGCACAGTCCAAGGAACTTGGGCACACTCCTGTGTGATTTCAAAAGGCTCCTTCCTGGCAGACTAGTTCAAACTAAATGAATTTCTGAAATGGAGATGTTGCCTCAGTGTCTATTCCTGGAAGATGTTTCATAAGTTCCTTGCTTTTATTTGATGTTATCTGAGAAAGTCCTTGGCATTATTTCCCTTATTGTTGGTTCCTCTTTGCCCCTTGCCCCTGGTTCCCTATGAAACAGGCAGATAGGTGCACTCTAAAGTCAGTATTAGTCATGCTTAGCTAAAAGAGTTCCTTCTGGTTCCCCATCCACTGGGCTGCCAAGGTGAGAAGCAAGGCATCACACACCTTTTCTTGGGTGGGACAGGAAAGACAGGCAGACAGCAGGGTATCCCTGGCCCTCCAAGCTGCCCAGGAGTGCAGTATTGATGGCCATCCTTGCCCCTTCTCTTCTGACCAGGTACAGACCCTCTGCCAATGTCTTGGAAGGTCTCCAAAGCTGTGTCATCTCATCAGCCCAGTGCTTAAATGGCATGTAAACTGTGTGGGTGGAAACAGCAAGGTGTACTGGTCGAAGAGAGGGAATGGCAGAAAGGTATTTTGGTTTGGGAGCTCCCTTTCATAGGTGGGTTTCTCTGCATTGATATTACTGGTGTGGTTGGATGAGTAGCTGTGTGTGCAGTCTTGGTTTAGAAGCTGACTTAAGAGGACATGATCATCTAAAGGCTTCCATGAGGAGATACAGTGTTTTCTAAAGGTGCTTACTGCTGGCTGTTGCAGGGGAAAAGGCCTTACTTGGGGAATGTTGTTTGGAAAGGCTCATTTAGTTGCTGCCTCTCTTTGCCTCAGCATGCTGCTCTTTGCTCATGGCTTTGGGATACCCAAGGTAATGTAGGGGGAGACAGCAATAACACTTTTTGGCTCTTGCCAGTGTAAAGTTCACGAGTGGAACTGGTATCTGAGGAAAGTCTGTCATTTCTACATTTATCCTCTCCCATAGCACAACCCAAAGAAGAACTCTGTATTGACAGGCTGGCTGCCCATGTCACGTCCTTGTGTGCTGCTGAGCTTTGCTGACAGTGAGCCAGGTCTGCAGGATCCCTCCTGAAAGACAGGGCATGCAAGCTTTAGATCAGATGGTTAGAAAGTAGCAAGAGGCACCACAGGCTGTGTTGGTAGACCCTGAGGTCATCTTGCTCCTTGCAAGCATGTAGATAGGTTCTCCCTGTGAGACTACAGCCTGGTATTTGAGCTGCAGTGGCTCTGAAAGTAAAGGGTAAAATGAGAGACCCTTAGACCGGAGACAGTCTGCGGGTGGGCTTAAGTTTCTTTGTCTTTGAGTATTGGCTTGAACGTCCCATTCCTCTGAGGATGGTGCAATAAGTTCTGCTATGCCATTCCCAAGTGGGCCATCTGCCCATCCACTCTTATGCTTCCCCATGCTACGTAGCCCAGCTAGCTCAAACATAAAGCTCCACCTAAGTGCAACAAGGAATTTGAAGTTAAAGTGACTGGAAAGAGCCCAGTCTTGAATTGTACTTGGTACTAACAACTCAGTGAAGGTGGTAAGGCCAGAAACATCACTTGGGTGTATTCCCATTGTCATGCAGGTTGGTGGCCTGCTGGAACATCTCCTTCCCACCTGGTCTTTCCCACTTGGTTTTCCTTCCTGTGCCTATCAGCACACAAAGGTGTGGGGATGGCTGAGGCACTGCCTGGGTTTGTGCTGGTGTGGAGTCAGGTGCAGCTGGAGCATGCCCAGGGAATAGGAAGGTCCACAAACATGGCCAGCCAGAGTGCGTGCTCCTACGCAGGCCTGCAGGCTGCCCAAGTGAGTGTGCACCTGTGTACTGGTTGGTACAGGCTGGTGTAGCAGCACTGAGCTGTGTTCTCCACACACCACCTCCACCTTCTGGAGGAGCTGTGTGTGCCTGTGCTGCTGCTATCAGCTTTATATAGGCAATTCTCCATGCTTACCATCAGCCCAAACCTAGTGCTGTGCAAACTGGCTACGTTCAATGTCTTCAACAGCAAAGTTCAGTGAGATTCAAAACGAAACGAGAAGAGAAGAGAAGAGAAGAGAAGAGAAGAGAAGAGAAGAGAAGGAAAGGAAAGGAAAGGAAAGGAAAGGAAAGGAAAGGAAAGGAAAGGAAAGGAAAGGAAAGGAAAGGAAAGGAAAGGAAAGGAAAGAAAAGAAAAGAAAAGAAAAGAAAAGAAAAGAAAAGAAAAGAAAAGAAAAGAAAAAAAGATCAATCTGGGAGTATTGTTTTTTAGAGCACATTCACATTTCTGACCCGTGTTTAAATCTTCTCTTCTAGTGGTGAGGGACCACCAGAAGAGACAGCCCCAGATGGAGTAATAAGGGCCTTCAGAAGATATATGATGGCTCTTGGGCTGGATTATTTTTCTCATTCTCTCTGGATTTATCCTTGTAGCTGCCAAGAAAAAAAGCTAACACACAGCATGCAAGCAGTATCTCAGCAATGAGCAAAGCACCCTTAAAATAACTTTCCTGGAACTCTGGCAAGGGACTATCTGCAAAGAGGAACCAAGCACAAGCAGGGCTTTCTCTGCTGTGGAGGGCTTGTTGGGGTGGGCCTCAGAGGGGGCCTGGAGCCAGCCTGCCAGGGATGGCCAGGCTCCCTGCCTCCACGTGCTTTGTACCAGAAGTATTTCATAGCCAGGCCACAACCTCATCAGAAGGCTGAGGAATGAGATGACAGTGGTTTTCTTGGGTAGGGTGCAGCCCCAGCTTCATGGGCTTTGTGCAGATGTTCTTTTACCTTATTGCCAGCTTTCTGCGCTGGAAGTAATTTCTGGTGACCTCCCACTGCAAGTCTCTATGTCTGTTTTTGACGGCCGTGTTTCAAATGTTGGGATACAGAAGTCGATAACAGAGTGCAGATCCCTTCCTCAGGGGATTTCCTTTCCAAAAATTGTATACATTATGAAACACCACTCCACTCTGAGTGAATCTTCTCCAGTTCATATGCCACGGCTGCTCAGAGGAATACATAACACCAGCCAACATGTTTGCCCAGCGTCTGGAAATGGGGACACACAACTTGACAAGTGAGTCTGCCAACTGCCATCCCAAGCATTCAAGCCCTACATAAGGCAGTACAGGTGGTAGACACCAAGGTCCAGAGCTTTATTTCTCAGCTTCAGAAATGAGGGCTCTAATTTTGCTCGTGTGAGCAGGAATGTGACTTGAGTGACCAGGTTTTGGCCCCAGCCTTAGGCAGCTTTATGCTTTCAGCTGTAAAATCAAAGGCAGCGGAAGTGGTGGTGGAAGTCAGGCCAGGTTTTCTGAAAGGCCAAAAGGGAATCTGGGATAAAGGAAGCTATTTAATTCCTTTGGCCTCCTTAAGCTTTTGACCTGTGGATGAACAGATGTAACTACATAACATCAGCTGCATGCAATTAAATATATTGCTTATCTTTGCAGATGTCTAGAAAGATTCCTGTATATACACAGCACAACGTTGTGAGAGGTAGGGGATTGCAGAGCTACATGGGGACAGTCATATTGCTTGGCAGGTTATGGTCAGCACTGGCCAGAAAGCTGAAGTGCCTCAAACAATACTGGGCCCTCTCAGGGAATCTGCATTTGCACTTTTACCACAGTCTTTCAAAGAGACTGTCATTTAAACTGGCTCAGATACCACACAGGAAATCAAAATATTAGTCCACAAATGGACTAATACGAAATAACATCCGACTCCTCCTGACTCTGATTACACTTGGTTATTTTGGATGGATCTTATTTCCGCTCCTGTCAGCTGGAGGGGCAGCAGGCCATTTCTGTCTTGACCATCCCAAAGGACCAAAAGAAGCATCAACAGCTCTAAGACAAAGGGAAAAAGTCCGACTCCTGCTCTGCTGTCAACACAACGTGCTGTTGCAGCAAAGAGCAATATGCATCTCAGAAGGGGATGCTGAGAAGCAAGAGGGCCCCTCTTTCTCCAGACACTTATAGAACCTTAAGCAAAATATACACCATGGTAACAGGATATGTGTTGAAGAAGGCATAGGACATATCATGAAAATGAAAATTACACGAGATAATGCATTGCTTGTAATAATACATTACACGTATTTATATAAAAAGCAGCATTATATATGTTATATATACCGAATATGACACAATACATACATAGTCCATATATTTATATATATTACAATCTATAATATTCATAATCTGTAATGTTTATATTATAATTTAGACTACTGTTTATTGTACATCAGTTATAATAAAGTTCTCCAACCTGTGCTAGAAAAAAACAGGTTGCTCAACAATTCTCTTCCAACTCACACCAGTCTTCCTTTCAAAGATCTTTTATAAAACGGCAAGGAGCAGATTTGTCCTTTGGGAGTGCATAGGGTCACATTTGGAAAACAGGTGAGGCAGGATGCAGAGTCCATGAAAACATGATGCACTGTGCACTGCGACACTGCTCCATCAGGCAAACTTAGCCACATGTGGGCCTGAGCCAGGGTGAAAATGCAAATGTGAAGAGTGGTATTTCCTCGTGCTGAGGGTCAAGTGGTTCAGGCTGCAGCAAGATTACTTTAGAAAATCTCTCTTTGTCTCTGGTGTAGCTTTGGAGTGAAAAATTACCTTTGTCTAGAAATACAAGGGCT
Organism: Anseranas semipalmata; assembly: GCA_013399115.1. Taxonomy (NCBI): domain Eukaryota; kingdom Metazoa; phylum Chordata; class Aves; order Anseriformes; family Anseranatidae; genus Anseranas; species Anseranas semipalmata. Next base: position 84,738 of record VXAA01005914.1, on the reverse strand, counting down.
TCCATGAATGACGGGAAAACATTCATATGAAGCTAGTGCATTTACAATTGCTGAGGGGTACCAGTCACTTAAAGACTTCATTTTCTATACTTATCACAGAATCACAGAACCATTTAGGTTGGAAAAGACCTCCAAGATCACTTAGTCCAACCTATGACCTAACACTACCAAGTCCTCCACTAAACCATGTCACTAGGCTCTACATCTAAACATCTTTTGAATACCTCCAGGGATGGTGACTCAACCACTTCCCTGGGCAGCCTGTTCCAGTGTCTAACAACCCTTTCAGTAAAGAAGTTTTCCTAATATCCAACCTAAACCTCCCCTGGCACAACTTAAGCCCATTCCCCCTCGTCCTATCACCTGGTGTGTGGGAGAAGAGACCAATCCCCACCTCGCTACAGCCTCCTTTAAGGTACCTGTAGAGAGCGATAAGGTCACCCCTGAGCCTCCTCTTCTCCAGGCTAAACAACCCCAGCTCCCTCAGCCGCTCCTCGTAGGACTTGTTCTCCAGACCCCTCACCAGCTTCATTGCCCTTCTTTGGACATGCTCCAGCATCTCGATGTCTTTCTTGTAGTGAGGGGCCCAAAACTGAACACAGTACTCGAGGTGCAGCCTCACCAGAGCCGAGTACAAGGGGACAATCACCTCCCTAGTCCTGCTGGCCACACTGTTCCTGATACAAGCCAGGATGCCGTTGGCCTTCTTGGCCACCTGAGCACACTGCTGGCTCATATTCAGCCGACTATCAACCAGCACACCCAGGTCCTTCTCTG